>CM074718.1:696087215-696249715 GCA_037306005.1 Rhinophrynus dorsalis
TTAAGGGGTGATATGATTACCATTTACAAATACATTCAAGCCAATACAAAGAACTATCCAATGAATTATTTATGCAAAGAGCTGAGCTAAGAACAAGAGGTCATCCATTAAGACTTGAGGAAAGGCGCTTTCGACTAAAACACAGGCAGGGATTCTTTACAGTAAGGGCGGTAAGGCTATGGAATTCTTTGCCTCGGGATGCTGTGCTTGCAGATAATGTAACTGCATTCAAAAAAGCAATGGATGCCTATCTAGCACAGAACAATATTGACAGTTATGACAGATGGCTTCAAAGCAAATAGGATATTGAGCCGGGGAACTATTTGAGACACTCACACACACACACCTACATTGGAAATTGCTCCAGAGGGCTTTTTTGTTGCCTTCCTCTGGATCAACAGGGGTGTTATTGGCATGGGCTGGACTTGATGGACGCATGTCTTTTTTTCAGCCTTATCTACTATGTTACTATGTATTATATCTGTCACTGTTCTCTGCCTCTCTCCTCCTCACTGTGATAGTGTATAGTATACATTATATCTGTCACTGTTCTCTGCCTCTCTTCTCCTCACTGTGATAGTGTATAGTACACATTATATCTGTCACTGTTCTCCACCTCTCTCCTCCTTACTGTGATCGTGTATAGTATACATTATATCTGTCACTGTTCTCTGCCTCTCTTCTACTCTCACTGTGTTCGTGTATAGTATATATTATATATGTCACTATGCTCTGCCTCCCTCCTCCTCACTGTGATAGTGTTTAGTATACATTATCTCTGTCACTGTTCTTTGCTTCTCTCCTCCTCACTGTGATTGTGTATAGTATCCATTGCCTTTGTCAGTGTTCTCTGCCTCTCTCTTTCTCGCAGTGATTGTGAAGAAGAAAGAAGCAGAGAACACACATCCCACAGGGGAAATGGCCACAATGGGTGAACACTTTTCATTAAATGTTATGTGCTGGCAGCAGAACTAGAGAAGAGCAGGTTTCGTCACTTGATGACGTACTGCCACCTCTTTGTGTCACTGAATAAATTATTTAAAACAAGCCCAAAAGAGTTTTATTTACAAAAGTCTAATGTATAAACACATATACTGAAGTTTAAACAAACATTAATATGAGTTTTATTACTGTGGAGCAATGTGATACACTTATACACACCACACAGTCTGATTGCCTTAACCCCTTAGCGACAATGGACGTACATGTACGTCCTCTGTGGCTGTCACTTAGTGACAGAGGACGTACACGTACGTCCTGGAAATCCGGATCCCCGCGCGGCTGCATGCCGTTCGGGGACTCCGGATTCTTTTGCAAAAAAAAAAAAAAATGTTAGATGGGCGTTAAGTGACGGCCGCGTCTGCACGCGGCCGTCACTAAGGGGTTAAAGAGGTATACCAGGGAGGAAATAAGCAACATAGGGATTTTTCCCTCAGAGGAACAGTAGCCCCTAAATAAGGACAAATCAGAGGTATGAATGATCGTTCATAACTTTTATCTAGTCTAGTAAATTTTATATAATTTCTGTGGGTGGACTAAATGAATTTGAGGAAAAATACAACTGAAAAGGCACACTAAAAAGACCAAAATTGGTCTTGTCCTCCAATGTCTATAAAGCCTTCATTACTAAGAGGATAAACCAAGCAACCCCATCTCCCCTTCTTTCCCTGCCTGCCCCTAGACACTTGTAGCCAGTATCAAAACTTCAGAAGCTTTCTCTTTCTCACCAAAGGAGGACTGCATGGTTAATTATTATAGTACAGTACAAGATGAATCAGCAGGTTGCAATAAAGGATAAAACAAGCCACACAGCAGCTAGTGCAGCCATACAGTACCACAGTGTGTGTTTGTCCCTATCGTCCTTGCAGATGTAAGAGTGAGTGTAAAGACACACAGATGGAATACACACAGAGACATTTTACAAGTTGGGGGGGGAAATATCTTATGATTGATTCAGTGTAATAAAAATAATTGCAAAGTGGAAGGTGCTGTTTTTTCATGTTTTGCTTTTCAGGTGAAAAGTTATACCCATCCCTATTGCTTTGTAATGCATTGTACAACCATCTGGCACTCAAAGGATTAAATCTGCATTGTCTGTCTACAAGAGGAGCAAATGTTCCCCTTTTCTCTAGAAGAAAATGATTTAGTTATTGAACACATGCAGTGGCCTTGTCTCTTTTGACACTTGGCCTCGGAAAGTAAGCGGTATGTCAGACGGCATTGTGTGCGTGCACAGAGCTATTACTTACTCATTTAGGAGGGGTCAGGTGGCAATGCACCGATAAAAAGGAGAGACACTGGGAAAGAGCTGCCTGTGATTGAATCAAACTGACAACTAAATGACTGCACTGAATGAATACACTTGCTCAGGCTCCATTCCCTGTGGGTTCCTGTGCAGTAGAATAAATGTAAATATAACTCTGATTAAAGATGCTGATTGTAGCACCTCTGTGTAGAACAGGGATATTTCTTCACTGATAGCTATAATGATATATGGATTGTTAGACGCTGGAGGGAATCTGTGTTTATGAGGCTACAGATATTATCTGAGATGCCTTTGCCAGATATTGGAATTGGTTCACAAGAAACCTTTACTACATTTTTAAGGGAGACTGTAACCCCTTGAATGCTAGATAGATATGGGTAGGAGGCTTCTCTAACATACAAGGGGTATGTCATGTTTAACCCATTAAAGACCAGAGGGGTATGTGATGCATTGTTTCAATGCTGAATGTTGAGATATCCATGCAGATTAGTTTTATCAACAAGACAAAGTTATCAGCTGTCCAGGATTCCTGGTGGAAGGAGCCCTCCACCACACAGTTCGGAATTCTCTGGATCGTCCTCTCCTTGACATACAATACAGTCTGCTCAATGTGTGAAAGCTCAGCATTGTTTAAAGTCAGATGTGAAAACTCAGCATTGTGTGAAGATAGATATTAAAAATCAGTTTTATTCCAAGCTATTGTTGGTGCATGACCATAGCATTGCATGAGCCTTGGTGTGGGAGCGTAACATTTTATTTAGTTATTTGAATATAATTTTATGACACTATTAAAAGTCTAGATAGGCTGAAAACTAGATGGACCACATGGTTCTTCTCTGCTGTCAAATTCTATGTTTCTGTGGAAAAAATACACAAAGACCTGGTGAGCGCTACAATGATTATTCATAGTGTTCAGCAACTTTATGGGACTGTCTCTCGAAGCTCTCCATACATAATGTGGCAGGCCGATGGTATGGGCTACTCTGCAGCTGGATTTTTGTCCTACTAACAGAGGCTGTGGTGGCAGTGGTGGTGGTAACAAGCTGTAGCTGCCTGCTGATGGGATGGAAACCCAGTGAGCAGTCTTTACTCTGCCCACTTATTAATACATATGTGGTCAGGTGATCTTTGTTGCCATAAGAGGTTTCCGGCCCTTTGCCCACCAGACGAACCACTATTTTGTACAACTCTGGCACATCCATCCTAGAAAAATAGTTGCGGCTTGGGATATGCCTCTTCTGAACAAATGAATATGGCAGATTGTTAACTACTAACATTTTGTCAAGTTTGCCATTTCACAAGCACACTTGGGATTATTTTTGTACCATTTTTGTCTTCTCTCTATGAATTTAGCAATTGTGAGTTGGTTGCACATAGAAGAAAAACTCTGTAACCTCATTATTTTGAAGGGGAACTCTCACCTCGGTTAAAGTATATGTTACTTTAAAGTGCTATCCGAGGTAAGCGTCTATCCTTTTTTTATGTAAAGCAGTATAGTCCGAGATTTTACCTTTTAAAAATAAGCCAGTGATGTCAGCTCTGTACCACAGCCTGTCAATTTTCACCTGTGCCCCTCCCCACTTGGTGCCTCGTTCCCACCTCCTGCTCTGATGGAGAAATCCAGTGTGTGAGTTGGATTGTTCCCTTGCCAATGAGAGCACTCCAGCTCACATGGACTATACTGCTACTCAGACTATACTGCTTTACATAAAAAAAGGATGGAAACTTACCTCGGATAGAACTATATAATAAGAAGTACTTTAACAGAGGTGAGAGTTCCCCTTTAATTAGGGGTGGGTGAAAAGCGTGAACAATTTCCTGCCAAAAATTTTGTGAAAACGTGCCTATTTTTCGCTTTTCCTGTGAAAAATTTAGTCTTTACGTCTATGCAAAAATTTGCTCCTTTCGCCTATTTTAACAAATTTACACATTTTCCACCTATTTTAAGACATTTTTTGACTATATTTCCTATAGGTACTACATGTCCAGCTATTCTTCTGAGGGCTGAAGTTTAGAAATAAGTGGCTGAAAGTCAATGTTGTGAGTCCTACAGCAAAATACGGCTTGAAAATTGTGTTAGAATGCAGAATGCATTGTCCTTTACCCACAACACTTTCTTGCTTAAGTGACACTGGCACATATTCATGATGATATCAAGTAATAAAAAAATAAAGTACAACCTACAATGTGGTAGATATGTATTGTAGTGGTGGTGGTGGGGGACTGGCATGGTGTGATTTGTGTATGTATTTTTACCATTGTCATACTCTATCCTCCTTCTCAGATTATTGACACACATTACTTATCGGTCAATGCAGTGGTCCCATCTGTCCTCCACCTCCTCATCTGTGCTGCTGGTAATATATTTGTCCTGGCTTTGTCTGCCATGTGTGGTTTCTGCTACTACTACTACTGGAGTTAGATGTTGATGTAATTCTACTGCCACTACTACTAGGTGTCAAAGGTGCAGCACTTACATCAGCAGCACCAGAGGTACTCATCATATCTAACACTGTGGATGATAACCTGTGTTGCTGGTGCTGGGTACTCAAAACAGGTGTGTGTGTCTGAGTGGGACATGGACTTTGAAGAGGCGATGATGCCAATGATGACTGATAGGGTGAGTGTGTGCTTTTTACATTTGTGTTTGTCCAATGGCTTTCTTAAACAGTTTATAGACAGACATAGTGCTCCTTAAAAGTGGTGGAAGATTCAACCTTTGACTTTCTGCTAATCTTATAGCCCTGTCATCATCCTCACTCTCAACTTCATCTGTATCTGAACAAGAGAAGGATGCTGGAGGGATATATTCTAGATCTGCATCATCCACAGTCATCATTACGTCATCCTCAGCAGCATCAGCATCACCTGACAGTTCTTGCCCATTACTACCCTTATATTCCTCTATGCTTTTGGAGATCTCAAACAATTTCTTTTTACTTTTACTGTAACAAAGTTCCCTACTACTTTGAGGATGGGTGTTTTGCTGCAGTCAGTTTTTGAACTACTACTTTACTCTCACGTCCCAACACTACTCCACCCCTGCCCCTTCACCTTGTGCGTTTGCTGGACATTACACAACTACACTGTGTTTTTTTTTACTGTACAGTGCACAACACAACTGATGGAGCTGTATGATGCCTTGCCTAAGCCCAGTCAGCTGTCTGTCACTGTCACCTAAGATATTTAGTTTTTTATTATTTTTTTATTTTCTATCTATTTATTTATTTATTTATTTTAAGTTGTCCACCCTGTTGTCTTATGACAGTCTGTCCAAAAAAAATTATTATCTGAAAAACAAAATCAACAACGCCTTTCCCCAGACTTACCCACCAGCACAGGGACAATAACAGCAAGATCAGAAAATAGGTTGCCTGTCAGTCACGTGGAATTTTGGAGTATTTGGGGGACAACCTCCTTCCTCCCTTCTTATCCCCTAGAGTGCCCCCAGACTCCCCTAATGCAGAGAACAAATGTTCTATATAAATGACTCCCTAAACTAAGCTTCAATTCCCCTTTATTCCCCTATATCATCTAGCTAAAAAACGTGCTGCTCTCTCCTCTCACAAACACAGAATGGCTGCTGTGAGAGCCTAACACCCTTTTATATGGCTCTAGAAAACTTTCATGTGGGATAGAAATATTTTTCTTCCCACTCATTTCAATGGCTGGAAAAAGCGTAAAACAGGAGAAAAAACGGCACTTTTCGTGGGAAATTTTTCACCAATCAGAAAGTGTCATTATTTGCCGATTTCAGTTTGAGTAGAAAATTTTCGCCCATCCCTACCTTTAACTACAAAATGACTAGTTGTGGAGGTGCTGGTGGTGGATGTAACAGGCACTCAATGACTCTTATCAACTCCCACTACTACTTTGAGTCAATCTCCTCCATACTTTTGCACTTGCTTAAAACAAGCACTATGAGATGTTGTGTCAGTGTTACGAAAGATAATGCCTGACAATTCTATAATACTACTAAAATATACCCTCTCAGTCTCATGACCCATCTGATATGTTGCTAGTGTTCCTGCCAGTGAGACCTGTGGTTGTACTTCATGTGGGATCTCAATTAAGAGGTTTTTAACACAGACAGCAGCAGCAACATTTTTGGAAGTGAAGTGTCTACAGACTAGAGATTTCATAGAGTCTTGTGTTCCTGACAGACTGCTACTACAACTAGAGGCGATAAATGTTACAATGGTCATAGCAGTAGGATTTACTATTTCAGCTGCAGCAGAACCTATTCTAGATGGGGTTGGGGTGGTTTTTCACCGGTGGTGCTGTTGCATTAACATTACAGATGATGAGTATGTGTGCGTGGGGGTTGAACTTCCAAGAATTGACACTGATGATGATGATAACTGAAAATGGCCAAGTAAACAAGGCAAAGTAAATAAATAAATAAAATAAAATCACAGTCTTTCCACATCTCAAATAGTTGGTAAATAGACTTACTGGTGGTAGACGTATCCTATATCTACTGGATCCTGTATGAACTTGAAGGGGTGGACAGTGAAAGGTTATATTCTAAAATACCATCATGAGTCTCTTCATTAATAATAAGGTTATCATCATCATAAGCAGCATCCACTTCCTCACCATCACCATCTCCGTTAGAATCCCTATCACCACCATATTCATATTCTTCTAGTTATCCACTGATAAAATCTCATTCTCCGCTGTGCCATCAACACTAGAATGACACTGCTCATCATTACCTTCATCTTTAGGCTTTTGTAGCACTTTTTAGCACTAATACTTGTAATTTTCAGACCAGTTTTACTAATGACAAGCCAAAAATGATGTGAGAGGCTCTGAGTACGAACAAAAGCACAATGGCCTGTTCTCCGGCCTGTTCTCTAGTGCCATTACAGAGGAGAAATTTCCACATACATATTAGACTAATCCCACCCATAGGGGTGGTCCAGTACCAAAATGATGGGCAAGTCTCCTCTGCACGGAAAAACCAGCTAACCCCAGACATACGTTTCGGCCTTATTTGGGCCTCGTCAGTGAGGTGCAGCTAGCTTCCCTAGTCACTGAGAGCAAGGGGTCCACATCTGGATTACCCTATACACTTAGGAAGAGACCCTAAATGTTTCTCAAAAACAAGCCAAAAATGATGTGAGAGGCTCTGATTATGAACAAAAGCGCAATGGCCTGTTCTCCGGCTAGTCACCGCTCAAGAGCATCACATTTTATATCTCTAGTGCCATTACAGAGGATAAATTGGCCAGTTTTACTAATGGATTCCTCCTCATGAAAAAGAGATTAATTATCATCACTTGCTGTAGTAACTGCCTTGACCTCTCCGATTCCATGGTTACTCACCTGTTATCAGCCAATCCCTTCCATGCTATTTAAAGCAGCCTGGCTCACTTCCTCCTTGCCCTTGTGTTTGCTTCTGGCTGTAAGTGCATTCTCCTGAGTTCCTGTTTATCTTTGGATGACCTGGCTTCCTCTGACATACCTTATGGCTCCAAACTCCTGGCTTGTTCCTGACATCGCTTATCTCCATATTCCTGACCCCGGCTTGTTTGAGTACCTGTCTTGGTTCCTGACCCCGGCTTGTCTTTTGGTTTACGCTCCTGGACCATGATCTTGCTTTGGTTATTTTAATAAAGGTGTTTGCATTTTACATTTTTTGTGTCTGTCTGGTTTCTGGTCCCTAACACACTGTACACAACTCACTCACATGCACTCACACTCTCTACAACCAGAAGCAACTAGCTCCCTCTTTGTGTCTAGACTAATAAATAGTGTAACATAGTAAATTACATAGAAAACTACCAAAAAACCTTGGGTATAATACACACAATTTTACCCCTCTTCACCTTATGTGAAGTGGGGGGTGCGTATTATACCCGAGAGTTTTTTGAAAAAAACGTATATTGCCGGTAAATACCTTCCTCCCCTCCCAGCACAATCCACTCTCCAAATAAGCTTAATTTCTTCCCACTTAAGTCCCCCATCTTCCCTCCTGCTCCCCACCCAATCAGATCTGAAAATTAGCAGGAGGGAAGTGGAATGTGCTGGGGGAGGGAAGGTATTTGCCGGCATTAAAAAAATTTTTACTAAGGGGTAAATAGGGGGAAATGCGTATTATACATAGGCACTCTTGTTTTCCCCTAAAATCTTGGGTATAATATGCACCTGCATATTATACACAGGTGCGTATTATACCTGAGATTTTACGGTAGGTTGAAAAAATACACTAGTCCTTCAAGTTCAACCCTTGTCACAATTCTCCTTCTCTCCCAATAACTACTGCACTGGTATTGTTACAGTTCAGCACAGGATCGACTTGGGTTGGCTTCAGAAACATAATCTCTATAGCTAACAGTAAAATAAAAGAGCATAAGGCAATCAATGACACACCAGTGCAGCCCCACATCGCAATGTATCTTTCCTTCCTCCTCTAGTTCATGTGATGAATTAGAGTGTGGCCATATATCAGGCCTGGTGCAAGGATTTTTGCCACCCTAGGCAAAACCTAATTTTGCCGCCCTTGGCTCTGCCCCTTGTGTCCTACCCCTTTATGCCCGCCCTGTATGTGTTTAAGTGTCAGTGTGTGTGTGTTCAATATATGTGTATGTGTGTGTTCCCTATATGTATATAAGTGTGTCAGTGTGTGTGTGTCTCTGTAAGGATATCAGTGTGTAAGTATGTGTATGTGCTTCTCTATATGTGTATCTGTGTGTCAGAGTGCATGTTCTCTATATGTGACTCTCTCCTGCTCTTGACTGTTGATCCCCCCTTTGACACTCTCTCTCCCCATCTGACTCTCTCCCCCTCTTGACTACTGATCCCCCTTTGACTCTCTCTCCCCCATCTGACTCTTGATCCCCCTCTTGACAGTTGATCCCCCCTTTGACTCTCTCTCTCTCCCCCCGTCTGACTCTTGATCCCCCTTTTGACAGTTGATCCCCCTTTTGACTCTCTCTCCCCCGTCTGACTCTTGATCCCCCTCTTGACTGTTGATCCCCCTTTGACTCTCTCTCTCCCCGTCTGACTCTTGATCCCCCTCTTGACTGTTGATCCCCCCTTTGACTCTCTCCCCCATCTGACTCTTGATCCCCTCTTGACTGCTGATCCCCCCTTTGACACTTTCTTCGCCCTCTGACTCTTTATCCCTTCTTGATCCCCCTTCCACTTACTCTTCCCGGTGCACGTCTCCTCTCTCTCAAGAATAAATATTGACCAGTACTTCTCGCTGTACGTCTCTCTCTCCCAGTGAGTAAGTTTCGGTGCCCTCCCTTGGCTGTTTTTTTTTTTTTTTTTTTTAATGTAGCACAGCGATGCCAATTTCTCTCTCCCCCTCCGCTCCTTCAAAACCTGGATTGAAGGAGTGGAGGGGGAGGGAGAAACAGGCATTGCTGTGCTACATTAAAAAAATAGCGAGCCAAGGGAGGGCACCGAAAAGTACTTTTTTTTTTAGATGGGCAGGCTAACATTTTTTGGTCTCCCCCCCCCGCTATGCCACTGACTTGGCCAGTAAGTGGTGAGCCGGGGGGTGGGGGCGATGCGTCTACAGAGAATGTGCACCCTAGGCCGGCACCTACCTCGCCTATAGGTGGCGCTAGCCCTGCTGTATATGGATGGAACATACAGACATAGTATGTTAAGTTGAACTACTTGTCTATATTAGTCTTGATTATAACATCAGATGAAATGGCTGGTGATATCTGTCACTGTCACATCATTCAGTGTCAGGAAAGCTGGTTGCTTGTCTCTAAAGCTAACACTTTCTTTAGGTGGTGAACTCTCCATTCTTCTCACCCACAAATGGCAGAGTTTGCCCAATGCTCCTCTACCAAACAAACTGCTCACTTGTTCTTTTTTGTTTGTTTGCTTTTATTAAGTTACCATAAATCACAGTATAATCCTGTCTCTTTCACACCAAAACACAGACTGACAACCTGCGAGATGCTGACAACCTTTCATACTAGCAGCACTGGGAGAATATTTAGTTCTACCATTGACTACAGTACAGTACATTGGAGAAAAGAGCAGAAAATCAGCACTTTTCTTAAAAGTGTCTCCTCTCAGTGGGAAGTGCAATGTTTCTCTTTTACACATAATTTCAGAAAAAGCAGCAGAATCACATACCCACTGTAACTGAAAACAGGTTCCTGTCCAAATCATTGCTTGTCTGAACAATGTAGGAGAGCTGTGAGAACAAGGCAGGAGTGCTGGAGTGTGTGTGTATTTGTGTGTGTGAGTTTGTTTGTGTGTATATATATATATATATATATATATATATATATATATATACTAGTGTAAAAGCATGATTACACGGGCCAAGATGTTACCCCTTTGAGTGCCAGAGGGGTACGCAACGCATTGCTTTGCAATGCATTGCGTACCCCTCTGGCACTTAAAGGGTTAAGCGGCCAGTCCTGCTCTGTGTCCTGCCGCCAACGCAATCATGCACTGTAGAGACTGACCGAAAGCACAGAATGCTCCCAGCACAGAACTCCCAGCATTCCTACACCTCCCAGCATTCCTACACTTCCCAACATTCTGTGCTCCCAGCATTCCTACACCTCCCAGCATTCTGTGCTCCCAGCATTCCTACACCTCCCAACATTCTGTGCTCCCAGCATTCCTACACCTCCCAGCATTCCTACACCTCCCAACATTCTGTGCTCCCAGCATTCCTACACCTCCCAGCATTCCTACACCTCCCAGCATTCTGTGCTCCCAGCATTCCTACACCTCCCAGCATTACGTGCGTTTGGGCAGTCTCTACTGTGCATGACGTCTTCTGACAAAAATCCTAGCAAATTATTATATAGGATATATGTATATATATATATATATATATGTGTGTGTGAGTGTGTTTGTATGGGCCTATATGTGTGTATGTGCATGCATCAATATATGTGTGCATGTGTGTGTATGCATACATGTGTGTATACGTGTGTTCTATCTTTCTCTCTATCCTGCTCTCTCTCCCACGTCTTCCTCCCCCACCTTAAATTTCATCCAAATTCATTCAGCAACAATCTGAATTTTTCCATTATCCTCCAAATCTGTGAACCAAATCACAGATGTTTATCTCCTGGAGGTCACCTTTTCTACCTGGATAGTCTATCTAAAAGGACGGACGTGGGAGAATTTTCAACAAAGTATTAGTCTGCATTTCCAAAATAAAAGGAAGAATAAGGAAATGGTTAGACTATATGAGAAGAAGCAAACTGTTGCTATAAGTGCAGCAAAGCAGTGAAAGGAGACAATTAGTTTGCTACATTATTTTGTGCACCTGCTTGTTAAATTGATTTTAAAACAATTTACAGCAACAAAACCTTGTTTCCATTGTTTAATTTAAAATTGAGTATTAACAATCTCCACCTGCAGAGCCGGTGATCACACAGATGATATGTTGTTTTTTTTTAATGATTTCTATGTGTTAGTGCTAATGAACAGCTAGGAAAGAAGTGACCCCAATTATACAGAAAGTGTAACTCCCAAAGAAGTAGCTGGAGGTAAGATAATAGGTTTTGCGTAGAGCTAACTATGAAAATGGAGTTTGTTTAAAACAGTTCCAGACACTGAACTGCTAGTGGGTTACAGAAGTTTTACTGTGGTTACCGTTCTTAACCCATGCATTTTAGAGAGGTCTCCCTGAGAGTTCACTAGCCTTCATGGGATTAAAGATGAGTTATACATCCTATATAATAAATCGCTAAAACGTGTGTAACGATGCAGTCATGTGCAGTAGAGACTGCTGGTGTGCTGAAGTCATGTGCAGTAGAGACTGCTGGTGTGCTGAAGTCATGAGCAGTAGAGACTGCCCGCGCTGCAGATGATACAGAGCTGGAAGCTCCGAAGGAGCATCCAGCTCTGTATCAGCCGCAGTGCGGGCAGTCTCTACTGCACATAACTGCCCCGCGACCGGCTGGCAGTGGCACTGTGGCCCGTGTAACAGGCTCTTCAACTAGTCTAGAATAAATGTCTCTTACTTTAACAAAAGACTTACTTGAATAGGTCCATCATACAACAGTCAGGAGCACTTACCTAGGTAGGAGTCCATCACACAGCAGTCAGATGTATCTATATAATTACTGTGTGTAACAGAAGCACTTACCTAGGTAGGAATCCATCACACAGCAGTCAGGTGTATCTATATAATTCGTGGATTTTCCAAACTAGGTGTGAAGGAAAGTCAGAATTTTATTAAAACACGGAGGCGAATATTATGCTTAACTTTCCCCACTGCTTCCTTCTAGCAGCAAAGGATCTTTATTGAAATACAGAGAAAAAAATTGCCTTAACCATAACAACCATCCACCAATGATATAGAGTCCCATAACATAAATAAGGTTGAAACTCCAAATTACACCTCTTTCTTGCTAGCAGAAATCCAACACGAACACCGCCAGCACACACAGGAACAATCCCACCTTCAGAAAATCCAGAATCACAACCGGAACTTCAATAGACCAACCAACTAGCTGGTGACGAAAGATTCAGAGAACCACTGGAGAACCCAGGAAACTCAACCTGAATGAAACAGAAAAGAGAGGTGATAGAGAGGGAATACAGGGAGGGATAATATTCGCCTCCGTGTCTTAATAAAATTCTGACTTTCCTTCACACCTAGTTAGGAAAATCCATGAATTTTATGGCTGAACGGAGGCTTCATATTATGCAAGTTTAAAGCACAATAAAGAACATAACAACATAGCATGCAAAACAGAATCATATTACAGTGAATTCAACACAGTAGAAGAAACATGGTCAATGGGCTTGCAATAGAAATCATGAAATGTAGACTCCCTGGACCAATCCGTGGGCCAAAGGATATCTTCCAACCGACCCCCGGCTTTCAGAGCCATAGTGTAAGGGTTTGTTTGACACACAGACACAGTAGGTTTGGATAAAACACAGTTTTATTAAGCAATTAGGAATACAAATCTCACAGGTCCTGTAGTATATTCTCAATATAATACAGACACAAGACAGGTTACATTTACATATGCCCACACAGGTCCAGTATAAATATAGAGTCCATAACAAGTTATACTGACACAGGTCAGGCAGATCTTGACAGAGTCCCAGTGTATCGGTACTGCATGGGTTAATTGCCTTCAGCAAGTGTACACAGTCCCATGTGTGGTAAGGCCTGTTAAGAAGCTCACTTAGGATAGAGAGCTTAAATACGAGTAATGCCCAATAATAGGTTAGCAGGTGCAGTAACGGAGGCTGAGTAACATAGAACACTGCCAGAGCAGTAATGGAGACTAGGCCACGTGATCACTGCCGTAGCAGTAACGGAGACCAGGCAACTTGCACTCTGCCGTAGCAGTAAACGGAAACTAGGCCACTTACACTCTGCCATAGCAGTAACAGAGACTAGGCCACTTGCACTCTGCAGTAGCAGTAAATGGAGACTAGGCCACTTGCACTCTGCCATAGCAGTAACGGAGACTAAGTGACTGGAGACAGCCGTAGCAGTAATGGAGACTGAGCAACTGAGCACTGCCGTGACATTAACGGAATGAGCAACTGAGCAACTCGCCCTGAGGTGGCAACCAACCGGGAGTGTATAGAATGACAAGCCAATAGGAATGTCGCCGGGGCGACACAGAGACAACCGAGACCAAAACTGCACAGCTGTCACAGACAGCGAGAAAGGATCCCCGTCCTCAGCTGGAGACCGGGCTGGTGCAACCGGAGCAGGAACGTCAGCCAATCCAAGTCAGAACACGGTGCAGGAACGTCAGCCAAGCTGGGTCGGTACACAGAGCAGGAACGTCAGCCAAGCCGGGTCGGAACACAGAAGCAGGAAAAGCAGAATGGTCAGGCAGTCCGTGTCGGTTCACAAGCAGGAGATGAGATGCAGAGTAGTCAGGCAGGCCGGGTCGATACACTGAGAACAACTGAAATCAGGAAAAAGCGCTGGTAGTGGAACACCGGAAAGGTGCCAGAACCCAATATTTAAAGGCCATACTGGGCAGGGCAAGCACAGTATAGCCAATAGGAGTAGAGCAGGAGTGTAGACTGACAGAATGTCACAGACAGAGCACGGGCACTGTGATACATAGAAGCCATTGCACCCCTGGCCGAATGAGCCCCAAACAAAGAGACATCAATGCCGGCCAGCTACATCACCCAGCGAACCCACCGGGCCAAAGTGGCAGCTGAAACCGGCAGAAACGGGCTACAAAAAGAAACCAACAATTGAGAATGAGCAGTATGTCGTAGAGAAGCCGTCCGATGTTCATACTCGCATAAACAACACCGTGCACAACTGAGGTTGAGCTGGAAAAGCTGGGTACGAAACAATCGAACCGCCGTCTTAGTACAATGGGAGACCCGAAATTGAACACCCTGAGGAGTAAAAGAACGGGAATGCAGATCAAGAGCCCTAACATCTGAAACCCTTTTGAACGACACTAAACAAAGAAGCATTGTAAGCTTTGCCTACAGTTGCTTCAAAGACAGAAGATCATTGGAAGGTCAACCCTCCAAAAAACCGAGAACATCATTGACGTTCCAAACAGATTGATACCGAGAACGAGGAGGTCATGAAAAACGAATACCCTGCAGGAGACGGCAAACTCTCATCGACTGGCCATCTGGAACCCCATCAACCAGAACATGCCCCTCCGAAATGGCGGAACGATAAGTATTTATCATACGATAAGCTTTGCCGGAAATTGACCACATTCAGCAGAGAGGAATCCAGATCCTGTTCCACAGACCAACAACTCCAGACCGACCAGGCGGATCCATACAAAGCTCGGGTACACAGAGTCCATGATTCTGCCAGTAAAGCCTGAGCCAACGTTGAAAAACCACCGGAACCTGAGGTACTCCCGAAAGAAACCATGCAAGGAGGTGAAGCTCCCTGGACACCAGCAAAGCGTGTGGAGCACCGGAGGGATTGGACAACAGGAGAGGGAACGACGGGAGGAGACGAGGAAAATCGTCCAACAGTTCCAAAAGAGGAGGGAACCACTGCTGCATCGGCCAAAAGGGTGTCACCACAATTACCACCGCCGCCTGACGGAGAATTTTCAACAGAGTCCGAGGGATCATGGAAAACGGGGGGACCGCATAATTCGTCCCCGGAGTCCAGGCTTGTAGAAAAGCGTTGGTCTGTAGAGCCTCCTGATCCAGCACCAACTGAAGAACCGTGAAAGCTGATGATTGAGACGGGAGGCAAAGAGATCTATGAGAAAGGGACCCCAAAGACCACGCAAATGAGCAAACACTTCCGAATAAAATATCCAGAGATACCTGGAATTCCAATCTGCCACGAGGTTTGAAAGACCAGGTAATTGCTCAGCGAGCACTGAAATATTGCGGTCCAGGCAAAAATGCCAAACACCCTTCGCTAGATCGGCCAATGGGTTGGACCTCATGCCACCCAGACGATTGATATACTGCACTGCCGAGACAATGTCCATCCTCAGCAGAATGCAGCAGAGAACGTGATCCTTGACCAAGCTCTGGAGTGCAAAGGACCCAGCCAATAGTTCTAGGCAATTGATATGCAGAGAAGCCTCGCCTTGCGACCACTTGCCTCCGGTAGAAAGAGTACGCATCGGGGCGCCCCAGCCAAGAAGACTGGCATCGGACTCTATAACGATGTCCAGCACCACGCCATTCCAGGCGTCTAAGTGTCAGAGCCACCAGACAAGCTCCGCTAGTGCCTCAGGCAAGAGAGCAATCAGTTCGGCGTAACCGATGCCTCGGCGCATTTGAAGCGCCTTGAGGCGTTGTAGGGCCCGATAATGAAGGGGCCCGGAAAAATTGCCTGAATTGAGGCAGCCAGAAGGGCCACCACATGAGCTGCAAATGTAAGGAGGTTTGATCCTGTTTGAGGACGGAGCAAATCTCCTTGCGAATCGTGCAGATTTTCGTACCGGAAGGCTCAATGAAGCCTCCTGAGAGTCCACCACGAACCCATGCGTTGGGAAGGAATCAAGTGAGATTTCATCCAGTTGATCAAGAACCCCCAAGTCTGTCAGGAGCCTGACTGTCCAATCGACATGAGTGGTCAGGAGGGCCCAATCCTGCGACATGATCAACATGTCGTCCAGGTAAATGATAAGGCGGATGCCCTGACTGAACAAATAAGCGACCACAGGCTTGAGGAGTTTGTGAAGCACCAAGGCGCAGAGGACAACCCAAAAGGAAGGCAAGTGAATTGCCAAATCCGGCCCTGCCAGCAGAAACGTTGGAAGACCTGAGAGGCTGGAGCCATAGGTACTGTGAGGTATGCGTCCTGGAGGTCGATCTTCACCAGCCAGTCTGACGGGAGGAGTAGGTTCCAAAGGAGATTGATGCCTTCCATCTTGAAGTGCCTGTAAAGTACACATTCGTTTAAGGCACGGAGATTGATGACAGGACGAGTCCAGAATCCTTATTTCAGACTAGAAAGATATTGCTGATGAAACCCGCTGCGGCGCCGGATGCGGGAGCGACGGCCCCTTTCTGCCATAAAGCGTAAATTTCCACCAATGCCGCATTCTCAGCAGGGAATTGAGAGGAGGGGGCAGCATACTCTGAAAAGGGGGAGTGCAAAATTCTATTTGAAAGCCCCTGACTGTCTGCAGGACTATCATGGTGCCCGTGATTGCTGCATTTCTATGTCTATTACCGGTAGGGGGCTCCCATTGGCTGTCTGCCTTTAGCCCGCCTCAAATTGCCTATTTAAACTATGTCTGGGCACCCTTTGGTTGCCCTTTTGTGGTGTCTCTGATTGCATCCACTGAGTTCCTGACTTCATCCTGTTCCTGAGCCTCCTGTCTGCAGTGCTGGTTCCAGTGCCTGTTCCGGTTGAGTCTTCAGAGGTTGCTGTTCCTGCTGCCAGTCTTCGTTGCCGTTCCTGATCCAGTTGATCGTCCTTGCTGGTTCCTGTTCATCTCCTGGGCCCGGTTCCTGCGTCTGTGGTGACTTTCTGCTTCGGTCGCTTTGGCGACATTCTCTGCTGGTTCCAGCGTGCGGATGCTGGTTCGCTCCACAAGCCTTGCGGCTATACTATACTGTCTGTTGGTCCCAGCGTGCGGGCGCTGGTTCACTTCACAAGCCTTGCGGCTATACTATACCTTCTGTTAGTCTCAGCGTGCGGACGCTGATTCGCTCCACAAGCCTTGAGGCTATACTATACTGTCTGTTGGTCTCAGCGTGCGGACGCTGATTCGCTCCACAAGCCTTGCGGCTATACTATACTGTCTGTTGGCTCCCAGCATGCAGACGCTGGTTCGGTCCACCTCTCAAAGCTACCACTATAGCTTGTAGGATACCAACGCGCGGGCGTTGGTTCGTTTCATGACCTGTGGGTTAATCTATGTCTTGCTTGTTGGTTCCCAAAGTGAGGGCGCTGGTTTACTTCCTTGTCTCTTTACGCAGGTAGTCTGATTATTCACTGTGCGCTGTCCAGTCCTAGACAGCTAGTATTCCTGCTGTACACGGGTGCTGCAGTATACAGACTACAAGGTGATACCACTGGATCATGCAGGCTATCAATTACTACTAGACTGTCATCTGACAGTTATTATGATCACTGTGGTTGACATCTGCGCTTTTGGGCTGCCTTGCCCGGTATATTGGTAAGGCTGGTAGAACCTTGCATATTCCATCCTGAGGTTGCCTTACCCGGTACTGGCAAGGCCGGTAGAGCCTAATACTTTGGGTTTCTGTTAGGCTGCCTTGCCCAGTATATTGACAAGGCCGGTAGAGCCTACTACTTGGGTTTCCGTTAGGATGCCTTGCCCAGTATATTGGTAAGGCCGGTAGAGCCTACTACTTGGGTTTCCGTTAGGCTGCCTTGCCCGGTATATTGGCAAGGCCGGTAGAGCCTTTTATCCCTTATTCACTCAGGCTGTCTTGCCCGGTATATTGGCAAGGCTGGTAGAGTCTGTATTACTATAGTCCTTATATTTGTCATTCTATGTATTGTACGTATGTGTTAAAATCCTATGGGATTATCTTAATCTTTTCAATAAAGTTGTGTTTTTACCTAACCTTGCGTCTGAGAGTCTTAACAAACCATGACAAGGACCCAAGGGTCCGTGGTTAAACCGCACCAATGATCGAAAAAATGGGATTGTCTGCCCCCCACTAACCCTGGGAAAGAAGGGGTCAAGAGGGGTATACAAACCGGAGTATGAACATCCACGGGACTGGCCTCTGTCGGTTCTTGCTGCCCAGGATCTGCCACGTGAAGTGAAGAAAAGGCTCTGGACTCTAGATTCTTGTGGGGGTTGACCCCAAAAGTTATGATAGGAGGGCCCTTGGAACTGCTGTTGGCGTTAAGGAGAGTAGCCGGGGAAGCGGCCCCTACCTCTCCCGGCTTTGTCAAAAACCTTAGAGTGAAAAACCTTCCACATGGAGGTCTGGGCTTTGTCCAGAGCCATGAAGGAGGACACAACTTCCCCTAAGTCCCTGATGGACGACTCGCCAAACAACTGCCCCTTGGCTGATGGGCCTGGTTCGGTGGTAGCCAACTTGGCGAGCTTAGGGTCAATCCTCAAAAGGAGTGCCCAATGCCGTTCAAAAGCCAGTGCACAATTGGCATTACCAATCATGCAAATGACCCCCTGAACCCAGCACGTAAAACACAGATGTCCACAGGGGATTTAGTAGCCAGAGCTTCCTCAGATAACTCAAAAATCTTGGTGAGGGGGCCCAGTGAATCCAGGAGTTTGTCCTGACAAGATTTTAAAGCCTGATCCAGGCCTTTCCTGGGATCTTTGCCTGATTTTGACACAAATTGGGCCATCTTAGAGTCCATCTCCTGTGTGTCACACACCTGATCAGCTATTACAGGGCGGGGAAATTCAGGCCTCAACTTAGACCTAGTGGACTTACTGATGGATTTACAGACCCAGGCTTCTAAATACTGGGCAATATGGGGCCTGGGGATCCATTCGGAGGATCGGGGGTGTTTTATGCCCTTAGGATCAAAGAGGGGAGTGCCCTCAGCGTCTAAGAGTACAGGTGTGGCCGAGGTGGAAGGGGAACTGGTAGCAGTAGTGGGTTGTGGCTTGACCTTTACCGGTGGCGAGCCGTCGGAGTCCCTGTCATCAGTATAAGACGGGGACCATTCATCATCAGAAGAATCCCCAGTATCAGAAGTATAAGAGTTAGATTTAGACCTCCTCTGGGTTTTTTTCCTCATATTGGTGTCCTCTGGAGGGGAGGATCAGGTGTGTGGACCAAAGCCACACTAGTCATTGCCATTCCCAAGGAGCAATTCATCTGGATTATTATTATCACCCGTAGCATGCCCTTCTGATACATGCCGTCTCTTACTGAGACATTTGACACCAGTTTGTAAGGGAGCCTGCGAGGCACTTGTGGCAATCTCAGACTCTACTGGGGTTAAAACTGTGTCATGACCCGCACCAAGGTTCAAAGGTAGAGAGGTTGAAACTACAGGGGTAGTCCCAGATGGGACTTGAAACTGAAAAGCCATAGCAAAAGATCCAGCCAGAGACGAAGATAGTTTTTGCATAGCAGTTTGCATGGAAATCTCAAGAATTCTTTGGAACTGGGAAGAACCAGCCTGAGAAACTGCAGGAAGGGCCCCAAGATTAAGATCCCCTAGGGACTGAGGAGGAAGGGGGACACTAGCCACCTGGGATTGGTCATGTACAACAGTGCCCAGAAGCTCAGGGCATTCGTCTTCGGAACTGGACAAAGACATGGTTAGGTCCCAGGAGGATTGCAGAGCAAAGTGAAATAATCAGGGGAGACTGAAAATAAAACAACCCACAGGTGTACAAAATGCACCGAGTAGTGAAAAGTGAACCCACAGCTAGAAAGAACATGAAACAACTCCCAGCCAGTCAGAGAATAAGCCCAGTAGTGCCCAAAATCAAGTGTAAGACTTGCCTGAAACGCCGCCAGCAGAGTGCACCTCCTAACTGGATCATAACTGAAAAAGGGAGTAGCAAGATGGCGGCGCCATCTTCCTAAAATAAATTAGCAATTGATTAGGTGTATGATGCAACTGAACCATCCAAGCTTCATAAACTTGTAGACATTTAACCACACACAATTGTGGTTTGTCTGGAAAAGCGAGATAAAGACCACCTGAATATGCGTATTAGTCCTAATATGAATTGAAAATTTAACTCTAGAAGGAGTAAAAGAACAAAAACGTAAATCCAAAACTCTAACAACCGAAACTATCTTAAAAGAAATCAGACACAAAAAGCATAGTCAACTTGGCCGATAATTGTTTCATTGACAATCAATCATTACTCAGCCATTCCTACAACAAATGAAGAACATCATTAACATTCCATAAGGATGAATATCTTGATTGTGGAGGTCTAGAAAAAAGAACACCCCTAAACAATCAACAAACGAAAGGATGTTGACCTACCGGAGAACCATCCACCATCATATGCCCCAATGAGATGACAGAGAGATACGTAATAATAGTACAAAATGCTTTACCTTGATCAAACAACCAAGAGAGGAAATTAACCACCTCTACTGGATCTGCAGATACGGAATCCAAACTCCGTTCCAAGCACCAATTGCTCCAGATTGACCAAGCCGATCTATACATAGCTCTGGTTCCCAGAGCCCATGATTCTGCCAAAAGTGACTGAGCTGATTGTGAAATTGTATTGATAGTCTTGATTTGCCCAAAACATCCGTGAGAAGGAGTGGAAAGGACGGTAGTAAGTGAGGAAAATTGATCGCCAACTCCAGAAGTGGAGGGAACCACGGTTGAGTCAGCCAATATGGTGTGACCAACACCACAGTTACCATCTGCCTTGTGACCTGTAAAATTAGTCTTGGATTAAGGTCAAATGTAGGAAAAGCAGAGTTCAGACCTTGATTCTATGGTTGGAGAAATACATCCAATGCCTCTGCTTCTGGGTCCGGTCTGAAAAATCTGCGCAGTTGATGATTCAACCTGGAGGCAAAGAGAGCTATAGCTAAAGGTCGCCAGACTTACCAGATTTTGGAGAAAATCTCCCTGTCTAGCATCTAATTGCTTCTGTATGATAGGTATCTTGAATTCCAATTGGCCACCATGTTGGACAAGCCCAGAATATATTCCGTCTGAACTGTTATATTTCTGTCCAGGCAAAAATACTAGAATTCCTTTGCCAAGTCTGCCAACTGCTTTGACTTGGTCCCACCTAGACATCTTTAACACAACAATTCACTCTGTCCTTCACCAGACTCTTCATAGCAAAGGAACCTGCCAAAAGCTCCAGACAATTTATATGTAGATCTGCCTTGCGAGTAGGGATGGACAAAAATTTAGCTTCAAACTGAAATCGGTGAATAATGGCATTTACTGCTTTGCAAATAATTTCCCATGAAAAGTGAATAATTTCTGCTTTTTTCACCTAGTTCATTCCATTGAAGCCAATGGGAACACTAAATTTATACATAGCAAATATTATCTTATTTCCCAAAGGCATAGTATAAAAGGGGAATGAGTGTGCCTGTGTTGGTGGGGTGTGGGGAAAGAATCAGTTGAACAGGGATTTTTTTTTTTTGGGGGGGGGTTGTATAGTGGTATTGGGGGCAGTTAATAAAAAAAATAAATCCTAGATACAATAAGAAAAAACCCCATAAGACATGGTATTAAAAGGGGTCTGAGGAGGGTGACTGTGTTGGTGGGTGGAGTCTGGGGAATGAACCAGTTGAACAGGGAATTCATAAGGGTCCTTCTAGTTCCTCCTTTTACTATTTTTAAACCTGCTCATAGAGTGATAACAGTCACTATGAGCCTCTCCTGCCTCAGTTTTTCAAATCAATAACAGCAGAACAGCACAGCACATCTACCTCGCTCTGTAGCTGCTTCTATTGTGTCTCACTTCTGCAAATACGTCATGTTTATATAGCGAATAGGTGAAAATCAAGTAAAGGCCTACTATGCGTGCAAGCAGTCTCAACGAAATCCGATTCTTGTGTAAAATACTCCGAATCACCCCGTGTATCAATTTTATTTTCAACTTAGGAAGACTGAGTGAAGATTTCTCCGTTATGACAAACCACACAAACTTGACCTTTCTGGTAGGTATCAGCCCAGAACTGATAGTAAAAGAATTGTCCATTCTGCGGGTTTTTGAATGGTATGCTAATCAAGCAACATGATCAACATGTCGTTGAGATAAATAATCATCCGTACTCCCCTGCTCCATAAAAAAATGACTGCTGGTTTTGGAAAGCACCAAGGCACAGAAGACAGCCCAAAAGGAAGACATACGAATTGCCATTTCTCCAAGTTCTACATGAACTGTAGGCATTCCTGCAATAGGTGAGACATTGGAATCATCAAATAAGCGTCTTTCAGATCTATTTTTATCATCCAATCAAATGGCAGTAACAGATCCCGGAGATAATGAATCCCCTCCATTTTGAAATGTCGGTATAACACAAAGTCATTCATCCTCCATAAATTTATCACCGGTCTGAGTCCCGACCCTTTTTTGCACACAAGAAATATATTGCTTAGAAAGTCTGGTGCGTTTAAAGCCACCTTTTTATAGCAGCTTTCTGAAGCATTTCTATAACTTCTACCTGAACCAACTGACCATCCTCATTTGTAAATTGAAATGGAGTAGGGATAACTGTTTGTACTACATATGAGTAAAACTCTATCTGATTCCCTTGAATAGTCTGCAACACCCACTGGTCTGTAGTGAGTCTTGACCACTGATGGAAAAAATGGAAGAATCTGCCTTCCACTTGCTCCTGAGAAGAAATGGTATGTTGTAAGACACTTACCAGGGTACAAGGGGGATCAGAATTGTCCCCTAGTATTCCTCGATCTCCACTCTCTACCTATCTGAGGACAAAAAGGCCCCATGTATCGGTTGTTCTGATTGGACTGGCCTCTGAAAATTGGTAAGGGGCCTTGAAATCTGGGATTATATTGGCGTGAGTGGCCTGGAAAGCAGACGCGCCCTTTCCCAGCCCTTCCAAAAACCCGGTATTATTGGAAGACCCGCTTCATGGATGACTGCACCTTATCCAAAGCGGTGAATGATGTCACAAACTTTCCAAGTTCCTTTATGAAGGAATCTCCGAATAATAAACCCTGAGCCAGTGAAAAGGACTCTTTCAAGGTCTCAAAAAGTTGCTGCACAGCTGAGGTAACAGCTAAATTCAAGGACTTATTGACAGACTGCTCCATAAAATTTTGAAAAGTAGCTGATGGAGGCATGAAAGCCACCCCAGACTCATCTGGTCTGGTATCTTTGAAGCACTCAGCCATATATGGGTTATCACTATCCCCAGAGTGTGCCATTATAGCTACTTTAAAGGGATAGTAATGTTTCATAATAAAAGCAGTTCTAACTAATCCTCATAGTATTTGGACTTTGGAGAGTGTTATATCAATACTGTCAGAGTTGTAGTACAAGAGTAATTCAATGACAAAGTATCCCCCTCCCTCCCCTTTTACTGATGTAACACCGCTCAGCCAGAGTAGAAGGGAGGTGCCCAGGTAGACTGCAGAGAGGGACAAGCTTCAATTAAGAAAAGGGAAAAACCTGAAAAACTTGTCAAGGGGGAAGGGCTTTCATTGTTCTCATAGGAAGAAGATTGTCCCCTTCTGTTATCTGTCTGGTCTATGGACTGCATTCCACATCTGAGAAGAGATAGCTTACACTAGGTAAAAGGGGCGGGAGGGGAAACTTTGTGTGTGAATATCTCTCAAACCATAAAGGTTTGAGAGATAAGACTTATATCGTTCTTCATGTTTTTTTTAATGCCTACAAAATAAAATAAGGATAAAGAGAAGTACTACTATCCCTGTAAATCAATTAAGAGAAAATTATTCCTATAGGACAATTCATCTTTTAACCGTTTATAGAGCAGAGAGGAGAGTAGCCTATTTGTTTGCAATGTCTGCATTAAAGTCATGAATACTGATTTGTATTCTCTTTGCATAGAGAATGTGGTTTCTGTGAATCAGTAAAAACTGATTGTACAGAATAAAATCCCACTCTTTTCCCTGTAGATACATTAAATCCGGCTTACTCTACCCAAACTATAAATTAGAGATGCTCTTTTTTGCACCAGTGCTGCAGAAGCATAAATTATTAGGTTCATCCAATGCATTTAGAGTAAGAAAACCGCCACAGCTGATGTGAGAATAATCAGCAACTGTGTTAATTGGATCAATTAAGATATACAGAGTTCAACACTGTTTCCAAAGGTGCTTAGTAAGTGAAATAAATAATTGGGCTTATTAGTCTAATAATGATCTAAACCAGATGCTGGGGAGATGTGGGAATATCTGGAGTTAATCTGTAACTAGTGGTGACAGTCCCGTCTGTCCACTTTATCTTGTTTGTGTCTGTGATGGGTGCCGTCCTGCTAAGGACTAAAATATAAAATAACCGGTGTGGGAGGTTTTTCTGCTAACACCTAATCACATACACATTAACCGTTTGAGTACCAGGGGGTACACAACGCATTGCATACCCCTCTGGCACTCAAAGGGTTAACATATTTCTGTACAGTGCTTGTTATATTGGTTTTCTGATATACTGTGCAAGCCTTTTTTTTTAAAATTAAATCTTTTTGCCAGAGTTATCCAGTGCATTGAATTGCAATTGGATACTTCTTTGGCACTCAAAGTGTTAATATAATAATAATAAAACTTTATTTAAAAAGACTACAAAAAAAACAGTGAACAGAGTGCTCTGTCTATAACTCTCCACAAAAGCTGCTTTATATCCACTATTGTCTTGGAGTAAGTGACCATAAAGAAATACCAAAAACAGTAGTGATATGTGGCTAAGTGCTAAAATTTATAAAAATCTGAAAATAAAAGATGGTGTAGGGATGAATGAAGGTACAAAAATACACTTTATTAAATAAAATAAAATTTCAGGTATACCTGTAACATTTAACCCCTTAACGAACAGCCGAGCGGCGCCTTGCGGTCACTTAATGCCTTAGTGACAGGCCGCGTGCACATGTGGCCGTTACTTAACGCCCGGCTACCATTTTTTTTTTTTTTTAATTAAATGATTCTGGAGTCCCCGAACGGCGTGCAGCCACACAGGGACCCGGATTACCGGAATGAACCTGGTACATCCATTGTCACTAAGTGACAGTTTTTGCGGGACATACCAGGTAAGTCCATTGTCCTTAAGGGGTTAAGGACCACAGAGCATTTTTTTTCTTTATGTTTCCGGTTCCGGACTCCCGAACGGCGTGCAGCTGTGGGTGGATCCTGGAATTCCATGACGGTCATAGTACGTCATGGGTCATTAACTCAGATCTACCCATGACGTACTATGACCGTCAAGGGTCGTTAAGGGGTTAAATATAGAAATGTATACTATTTCTCAAGACATTGTCTCAATTTAAAATGTATACTATTACTCAATACATTATATCCATACAGGCTAAAAACTTGGATGTAAAAGTAACGAAAAAGTCCCCATTATTAAAGGGATAGTAATGTTTCATAATAAAAGCAACTCTAATTAATCATCATAGTAATTGGACTTTGGAGAGTGTTATTTCAATTCTGTCAGAGTTGTAGTACAAGAGTAATTGAATGACAAAGTATCCCCCTCCCGCCCCTTTTACTGATGTAACACTGCTCAGCCAGATCAGAAGGGAGGTGTCCAGGTAGACTGCAGAGATAATTAAGATAAGGGAAAACCCTGAAAAACTTGTCAAGGGGGGCGGGGCTTTCATTGTTCTCATAGGAAGAAGATTGCCCCCTGCTGTTATCTGTCTGGTCTATGGACTGGATTCCACATCTGAGAAGAGATGGCTTACACTAGGTAAAAGGAGCGGGAGGGGAAACTTTGCTTGTGAATATCTCTCAAACCATAAAGGTTTGAGAGATAAGACTTATATCGTTCTTCATGTTTTTTTAATGCCTACAAAATAAAATAAAGATAAAAAGAAGTATTACTATCCCTTTAATAAGTAGAAGTTTACCAGGAATGATGGTATAATAGAGCTTTGTTGGACACTTGTAATATGTTTTTCTGCTAACACCTAATCACATTCACATTAACATATTTCTGTTCAGTGCTTGTTATATTGCTTTTCTGATGTACTGTGCAACACATTGAATTTCAATTGAATACTTCTTTGGCACTCAAAGTGTTAATATAATAATAAAGCTTTCTTTAAAAAAAACTACAAAAAAAACAGTGCTCTATCTATAACTCTCCATAAAAGCTGCTACTTATCCACTACTGTCTTGGAGTAAGTGACCATAAACAATAAGTAGAAATTTACCAGGAATGATGGTATAATAGAGCTTTGTTGGACACTTGTAATATGTTGCCGAATTCACTTGTCACTAATGTGGGCAGGGATCTTTTCCTCCTGTCTCCTTTTGTATGGTTCAAGTACAAATGTAATTAGTTCACTTACGGCAAGTATCTTGTGACCATCCATGTCCCGATTTCTGTGATAGTCGCTCTTTGAGCCTTTTGTCAAGTCAGAATGTCGGGATTGGCCTCCTTGATGTAATACAGGCAGGGATCTCCTTCTCCTTCCGTCTGCAAAATATTTGGCATCACTACCTCCCATTTCTCCAGAATTGTCTTATTTTCACTCCAGTTAGGTTTCTTTAATTTGTGATAGTTAGAAGCAGTAATATATCAAATATTCCTGGTTCTTTAATCGCTACTATTCACAGGGTCTGTTTTATAGACTAAGATACTTCATCAGAGAGATAAAACTTTATTTATTTATAATGGAAAGTTGCCAAGATGTTGGCAGTTCTACATGTTGCACGAAAAAGATAAAGTGTCTTGTTCAAAGGCATGGTGGCCTATCAATGGGGCTACAAGTCACATTTTTCATTCCCTTTTACCATTGCAGAGAGGAGATTTCCATATCCATGTCAGACTGGTCCTGCCCACAGTCAGTCAGGCTTCGAAATGGCAGGCAAATCCTCATCAAATGAGAGCGACAGCAAAACGCCAGACATTCACTTTGGCCTATGTGGGCCTCATCAGTGTAGTGCAGCTGACTCCCTCTAGGTATATGGAGAGCAAGGGTCTATGCCTGGGATACCCTTCCAACTTAGGGAGACATGCAAAGAAAGATTGTGATCAGTACTCAACAACAACAAACAAGATAAAATGTCTTGTTCTAAGGCATGTTCTAAGATGTTGGCAGTTGACATACTGTCTTATTCTATTGTACAAAACAGAGGTTATAAAGAACAAATGTAATGCGTTGCACCCTGCTGTCATATCACAAGCCGCAGTTATTTTTCAAGGGCAGCTGTATAAGACTCTTACATGCAAGTTGGTAGTGTGGCGGGCAAAGGGCTGAAAACCTCATAGAGCAAGATCATTATCCTGTCAACTGATAGGTCCATACTATCTGACTGTCATTCCTCTCGGGGGTTTCCTTCCCATCAGTTGGCAACAGTAGCTTACATCATCAGGTCACAGCCAATAATCTTGCTCTAGTTGTGGCAGTATTAATAAAAAGACAACAGCAGAGTAGGTCATACCATAAGCACGCCAATATGTGATGCAGAGTTTTGAGAGAGAGTCCCACAAAGCCACAGATGTGTTAAATAAACTAGAGCAGATGACAGAATGGCTTGTACCTCGCTCCTTAAAAGCTGGCTTTGGGTCTGCTGGAAATGGCTCCAATATCTGGTGAATATGCCCTGCTTTGCCCATGCCCTAAATGCAGTTGTGACCAGATTCCTCTCAGAATCCAAAACCCTCAGAGAGATGCTGAATATTGCCCACAAAATCTGTGCCCATTTTAGCCTCTCCTACAGTGTTCACAATACATTCTATTCCATACAGGAAAGAACAACCTGCCTAATCTCTAGCTGATAATGGAGGTCCCTAACAGGTGGATTTCCACATTGTATATGCTAGAGTAGTTGTACAAGCAGAATAAAGCCAATAGCAAGCCTAAAATTCAAAACTGGTCTATGGACTGGATTCCACATCTGAGAAGAGATGGCTTACAATAGGTAAAAGGGGCGGGAGGGGAAACTTTGCTTGTGAATATCTCTCAAACCATAAAGGTTAATGCCTACAAAATAAAATAAAGATAAAACGAAGTATTACTATACCTTTAATGAATAAGTGTTACGGTTGGCAAGCAAAACCAGGAGTCAGATGGTATAGTTAATAGTACCTTTATTATGAGAATAATGACAGTAATGCAATATATAAATATACACACAGTGGGTGATAGAAACTGTGAGTACTGTATAAGGAATAGCAGTCTCCCAATATCACCACCACACTGTCCGAGACTAGGCCTCAGCCCACTGGAGTCTCATAGTAAGGTAACGCCCGAGAGATACTGACTTAGCCTGCAGTCAGTAGACAGGAGTCTGCTAGAGCCCCAGGTCAGCACTAGGAAGGATGTCTGAATAACGGAACCAACAAACTGAGCAAAAAGACAGTAAGCACCAGATAGGATAGTCAGATGAGCCAAAGTCATAAACGGAGCAGGTAGTCAGCCAGAGCCACAGGTTTGCACCAGATAGGATATCCACTGAAGAGATGGAATGCTGGATGTGCAGTGGATAGAGCCCCAGGTCAACACCAGCGTGGGTAGTCAGACAAGCCTAGGTCATACACAGAGCGGGTAGTCAGCCAGAGCCTCAGGTTTGCACCAGAAAGGAATGCACAAGGAGAATAGTCAGACAGAGCCACAGATCAACACCAGAATGGATGGACAGACAAGCAGGATCATACACAGGAATCAGGAATACTAGAAAATGAACTTCTCAGAACAACAACGTAAGGGTGACTGAGTCAGGACTCAGTCTGCCCTTTAAACCCCTCCACAGGAAGTAGGTAGGAGGAGCAGCTTAGAGGGAGGAAGTAGGTAGGAGGAGACTACAGAAAACAAACACACATAAAACAGAGGCCTGCAGCATGCTTGAAGCATCGTGCCTGCAGATGATGCATCTGGCATTGATGCATCCAACCACTCGTGGAAATGACGCCGGAGCATCATAGTGAGCATCGCCAGAAGTGACGGCGCTACAAGGTACTGTGACAATAAGAGATGCAATTCTGGTACATACAAACTAAAGACATATGACTGCACTATTGAGAGAAACTAAATGCTTAATACTAATTAATACCATTAGAGGACAAGATGACACATGTGTTACACTCATCATAAACTTCCAGGCAGGGCTTGTCTTGTTAATGTTTGAAAACAATATTATCTATAGATATCCTGATATCCTGGTGAGATGGCTCAGTTGGATCATTCTCTATTTGTGGAATCTTCTCAAACCTCAAGGTCACAGATTCTTCTCCTTGGCTGGGTCCATACCCTCAACTTGTTGTGGAGGCCTTTGTCCTGCAGCAGATATATATATTTAATAAATTAGCATTACAATTTTGATAATGCACTCACTTTTCAGGATGAACTTTGGAGAGTAATATCCTCTCTTTATCAAGTCAAAAGCAATACTAATCAGCACAATGACATAGCCAAATCAGATGAGAGTGGAAGAAACACAGACTGATAAGCCACAGATCACACTAGTTTAAGGATGGTAAAGTCCCTTGGTCAGTGTGAAAAGAATGTAGAGGGGGGAAGGTCAGTAGGTACTATGCGAAAATACAGAAAATGTTATATAATGTGAGAGGAATTCCAAATACTTATATAGTAAATTGCTTTTGGTGCTGAAAAACTTGATCATCTTTGTTTAAATTGTCTCTCTCTTGGGTGCCTGTGAAGTTCCCTGTGAGTATTTGGATTTTGGGGTTATGGGTGGAGTGGTTTCATGGGGGAAATGATAACCAGTGGAGGTAAACTTAATTTTTTCATTATATTTCGTAACCCCTTAAGGACCAGTGACGTGGCAGGACCGTCACGCTTGTCCGGCACTTAAGGACCAGTGACGGTCCTGACACGTCACGTACTTTTACTCATCGCGCTCCTGCAGGAGCGCGATGAGTAATACCGGGCACTGAAGTTGATCGCTCCAAGACCGGAGCGATCTCTTCCAGTGCCCCGTTTGGCGTGCCGCCCCACGTGATCAGTCACGTGGGACGGCACGTCAAAGTTTCCTATGCGGTCCTTAAGGGACGGCACGCCCCGGGACCGCTGGTCCTTAAGGGGTTAATCGATATTCTGTGCAATTTCATTCTCAGGTTTAGCTTTGTTTGGTCCCATTATAAGTGTTTATATATATATTTATAGCAGACTTTATCCTGCTGAGTAAAAGGGCACCCACACTATGGAGCGGCTTTATTCAAATGTTATCACAGCTGAAACGTGCATTTTTTGGGTGCAGCACCATGGTGCTATTACTAGATCATGGGTGTTTATGGTCAGCTGACCAGATCTGTCCATAGACTGATGTAGTAAGAGCACTGTGGTAGCATTCAGGCCATGGGAAGTACTGCATCCAAAAAATAAACGTTTGAGCTGTAATATCTTTTGAATAAAACACTGTTCAGCAGTTCGGGTACCATTGATTTATTCAAAAGAATACATTTTCAAAGATATAGATTTCACTATATGTCACTAAGCCTTTTAACCCTTTGAATGAGGTAGCAATGCGCTGAAAGCCTTTCAGGCATTCAATGGTTCAACCATCTGCGTGCCAATGGGGTGAGGAACACATTTCATTGCAATGCATTCTGCATCTCTCTGGCACTCGAAGGGTTAAGAGTCCCATGTACGTCAGTGGGAATTTTAGGAGCATTATTTGTCTCCTAGTGTCAGGGCCGGATTTCCCAATAGGCTGAATAGGCACCTGCCTAGAGCTCCACATTTTGAGGGGATCCTCAACTGTGCTGGCCACACCCACATTCTGAATTATGGGTGGGGCCAGAGCAATCTCTGTATCCATGCAGTAGCTTATACACTATTTGAAAGGATATTATTTAACTCCTTGTGTGCTAACAAAGGGTTAAAGCTTTTCTGTCCTTGCTTGTTGTAGGCCAAAGGTAGATTCTGTGCCAGGAAACAGTGGATGAGACTGGTAGTGAGGTCATGTGAGGAGTGGGGTGTGGCCATGGGCGGAGCTAAGGGTGCCCAGATTGCCTTGCCTAGGGGAGCCTGGAATGTAAATCTGGCCCTGCCTATAGTGCTTCTGGTTTGCTCTAGGTTCACCCTAAAAGTACAGATCCGTAATTTAAAAACAAGCAATTCTGGGAGAAACCAGCTGCACTCTAGGGCAGTAATAAGAACACCGCAATTTGTATTTCTGTATTTCTTTGCAATGCAGTGGAGGCCTACTTAGCATTTAAGGGGTTAAAGCACTATTTCGATCCTTGGTAATTTTATTTGTCACCTATGGATCAGTAGGTTTGCTCCAAACTTGACCCTTTCCGGCTTATTGAATTGCACCTCGGGTGTGTAGACACATTTGACGGGATGCAAGAAACATGCGCAATCGCTATTTTCTAGTGTGAAAACCAGTAGCATATATATATATATATTTAAGTATTTCACCAGGAAGAATATATTGAGATTGTGTCTTGTTTTCAAGTATGTCCTGGACTCATTTTATTTACCTCCGAAAGGTGAAAGGCGGAGCTGATCTGACCTTGCCGGGACTAGAACCTGCGACCTTGCGGATTGAACAGATTGTACAGCTGGTGCATTAACTGCTCCATCTCACCAGCACATGATGTTGCTCAATCACACACAAAAAATCTAAATTAGTGAACAGCTGCTCGTGTTTTTTGTGGGCGTGGTCGGGAGTAACAAATCTGTCTCAGTGGAATAGCGAACACAGCTAATGTAGAACGTTTTATTGCGCACGATTTTATATGTCTGTATAGTGTTGTCGTAAAACAGCATTTTTTATGTGCAATATAAGAACTTGCAGTATACAGCATCCTAGATTAGAAAGTGCGCAATATCTATTTGCACAGGAAAAAAATACTTTTAGCACATGCGCACGTCTCTTTTATTTCACCCATTGTGTCTACTGCTGAAATATTCCTCTGCCTGATCACATGTACAACTAACCCTGACACCTGCCTAATATTAACCACATCATATCAACCCCCATTTATCTAAATAGGGACAGAAAATTCTAATGACCCAAATGAATTCATTCTGTGTCAACTGATTCCCCCAAATTCACCCTTTGAGTGCCAGAGGGGTGTGCAGAGCATTGCACTACAATGCGTTGCTTACTGCTGTGGCACTCAAAGGGTTAATCTGTAACGGACGTCATGTCCATGGAGTCGAACTGCAGGACCAGGAACTTTTCGAACGGAAGTTGTTCTTCCTCCCAAAGTCTCCTCCAGGGGGGGTTATTCACTAATGTGAGATAAAGAGGAGTTAAAGAGGTGATAAAGTATAGATGACTTCTCCAGTGATATCACTTCTCCGATTACTATGTTATTCTATGGAGCCTATGCACGAAGATCTCCAAAACGTAAGAAACGTTAGTGCATAGGCTCCATAGAATAACATAGGAACTGGAGAAGAGATATCACTGGAGAAGTTATCTCCTCTTTATCACCTCTTTATCACCTCTTTATCTCACATTGGTGAATAACTCCCTAGGCACTAAGGGAAACCTTTTTTTTTTTAAAGACTTTAAAAATTTACGTGATAGTTATAAAAGTAGTAACAACATTTTAAGAGGGCATAACACCGTGTAGGATTTTTTTAATTTTTTTTTTTTTTTAAAGTGGCGTTAGGAATTATGTAAAAGTTGGGCAGCAAATGTATAAAGATTAGTGATGATCGAGCACCCCGATGCTCGGGTGTTAGGGTGCTCTGGCCGAGCGCCCCCGGAGGCTCGAGTGCTCGACCGAGCACCCGAGCCCCATTGAAGTCAATGGGAGGACTCGAGCATTACACCAGGCACCCCCTGCTCTGATGAGGGGAGGGTGCCTGGTCCATAGGAAAAGGGCAGAAAATGATGGAAACACCACAGAAATGGTTCAGGGACAGCATAGGGAGGATGTCTGGATGCACATTGCCCCCTTCTCAATGCCCCCTTCATCTCCACACTGCCCCTTCATCTCCACACTGCCCCTTCATCTCCACAATGCCCCCTTCATCTCCACAATGCCCCTTCCACACTGCCCCTTCATCTCCACACTGCCCCTTCATCACCACATTGCCCCTTCCACAATGCCCCCTTCATCTCCACAATGTCCCCTTCATCTCCACACTGCCCCTTCCACAATTGCCCCTTCATCTCCACAATGCCCCCTTCATCTCCACCATGCCCCTTCCACAATGCCCCTTCCATCTCCACACTGCCCCTTCCATCTCCACACTGCCGCTTCCACACTGCCCCTTCCATCTCCACAATGCCCCCTTCATCTCCATCTCCACGATGCCCCTTCCACAATGCCCCTTCCACAATGCCCCCTTCATCTCCGCAATGCCCCTTCCACAATGCCCCCTTCATCTCCGCAATGCCCCCATCTCCACTTCACCTCCACATTGCACCTTCATCTTCACATTTCCCCTGGTGGTCTAGCGGTGTACTTGACAGATCTGTGCCTCCTTCGGCACAGATCTCTTTGACTGAAGCTCCCGGCGCCGCTGTAGTAATGCAGAGGCTGGGAGATGATGTCATCTCCCAGCGCTCTGTATTACTAGAGCGGCGAGATGAGTGAGAGATCAGGTAAGCTGCGGGCGTGGGGGTTGAATCTCCCGGCCAAATGAGGGGGGCCCGGAAAGCCTCATTCAAGTTGAATGAGGCTTTCCGGGCCCCCCTCATTTGGCCGGGCCCTAGGCAGGCGCCTTGTGCGGGGAGGAGACCCGAACATGGCGGGCGAGCACATGCGGTACTCGTACGAGTACCGCCATGTGCCGAGCAGAGCGATGCTCGAGCCGAACCGAGCTTCGGCCGAGCATGCTCACTCATCACTAATAAAGATGTGTCATTATTTTACAATTCCACCAAAATGTTAATGCCATGTTTGTATATCTTTATTTATATGGCGCCACACAGTGTACGCAGTGCCTTATAATAGACGTATGTTACAATAAATAAATGGGGATAAAATAAGTGTCACATTCATAGAAACATTAGGAGAGAGGTCCCTGCCCCAAGGAGTTTACAATCTAAATGGGTAATAGTAGATAGACAAAAGGGTAAGAGGGTGTCAAGTGCTGAGTTTGGCCAAAGGTAGTGCATGGTCCTAATGCTGCAGAAGATAAGATTTCATAGTAGACTTAAAGCGGAAGTAACACCGCTAAGAAACTTTGTAATTATTCCCTATCTGGCAACTAGCTGCTTAGTAGCGCTAGTCGCCAGAATTAGTACCTGGTTATGGAGAAATATGCATTCATCCTCGGCTGACAGGCAGGACGGAGTGCGGACATCTTGCCCTAGTGACGTCTGCGTGCCTGCGCTGTCAGTCCCTTCCGGAGCCGAATAACTGCTAGCAATGCCTCCTACAGCCGTCTGGGACAGACAGCACAGGTGCACGGACGTCACTAGGGCAAGATGTCCGCGCTCCGTCCTGCCTGTCAGCCGAGGATCACTTCATATCTCTCCATAAAGAGGTAATAATTCTGCCAACTAGCCCTACTAAGCAGCTAGTCGCCAGACAGGGAATTATTACAAACAAAGTTTCTTAGAGGTGTTAGTTCCACTTTAAAGACAGAGGGGGATTGTTCAAGATGTAGGGAGAGAGGGGTAAGTGAGAAAGGGTTGGGACAGAAGAGGGCAGAGGGTGTGGATGGTGCAAGAAGAAGAAGGGCGTTTTGTGCTGAGCAAAGAAGGCGGCCAGGATCATAAGAGGAGATGAGGGAAGAGATGTAATGAGGGGTAGCAGTATGGAGAGCATTAAAAATTAGAAGAAGGACTTTGTAATTGAGCTGCTGAATCGGGAGCCATGACAGATGTCTAAGAATGATGTGTGTTGGTTCAGTTCTTGGGGAGAGTGTGGTGATTCGTGCAGCTGAGTTTATAACAAATTGCATAGGGGGAAGATGAGTAGCAGAGAGGCCAGTTAGTGTCCAATGTGTCACCTGTTCTTATTTCTGGCATTACCACCACATTTATAAGACTTACCATTCAGCATTACAAATACCAAGTACATTTTAAGAATCCATGAGCAAAAACGAACAAGAACACTTTTTATGTCTCCCCCCATGTGCACTACAGTGGATATAATATCCAGCACAAACTAAATATTTGTTGCAGGAAATCAGCGCACGCACCATTGATTCACACTGGTGACTCATCTGTTCTGACCATAAGAAGATAAGTATGAGGTGGTCGTGGTCCTTTAGTGCTACAATTGATGGGCTCTATAAAAGAATCAGACTGACGCTCGGGTGATATCTCTAAACCTATATAAAGGACGAGGATAGTTTAATAGGGCTGGACTTGACAAAGGCCCATTTAATTTACAGGTTTCTTAGAACATTGTATGTAATTACCATGGTGTTTGCTGTAGTGGGATATGACATTGCCAGATAAGACATTTGTGTACACAACACAATGGGTTGCTCCTGGTGTTATATAAATCACTAAGGGGCAAATCAATCAAAATGTCACTAAAATTTCACAAATTATCAGAGTGAAGTTTTTAACCCTTTGAGTGCAAAAAGGGGGCACAATGCATTGCAAAGCAATGATAAACTCCAGAAGTCTAACTTAATAAGAGATTCCAGTCCAGGACTTGGTAAGGGCACTCAAAGATAAAAACACATTTACAAATGCTGGAGCACAACCAAGTTTGACCAAAATAGCTAAAAGCAAAAACCATACATCTTAAGTTTCCTTCTTTAGAAGATATTAAGGGTCTGTACCTCCCAAGTACCCCTCTTTAGGTGATATTAGGGTCCATACCCCACAAGTGTCCCTCTTTAGGAGATATTAGGGTCCATGTCTCCCAAGTATCCCTCTTTAGGAGGGACAGTGCCTCTTTGAGACCTAAATCACTCTGTCCTTCTTTCCCACCCTGGTGTCCCTGTGTTTAGGAGATCAGACTGTGTGGTGTGTATAGAAGTGTATCACCCTGGTGTCCCTGTGTTTAGGAGATCAGACTGTGTGGTGTGTATAGAAGTGTATCACCCTGGTGTCCCTGTGTTTAGGAGATCAGACTGTGTGGTGTGTGGATATAAGTGTATCACCCTGGTGTCCCTGTGTTTAGGAGATCAGACTGTGTGGTGTGTATAGAAGTGTATCACCCTGGTGTCCCTGTGTTTAGGAGATCAGACTGTGTGGTGTGTGGATATAAGTGTATCACCCTGGTGTCCCTGTTTTTAGGAGATCAGACTGTGCGGTGTGTATAGAAGTGTATCACCCTGGTGTTCCTGTTTTTAGAAGATCAGACTGTGTGATGTGTATAGAAGTGTATCACCCTGGTGTCCTTGTGTTTAGGAGATCAGACTGTGTGATGTGTATAGAAGTGTATCACCCTGGTGTCCCTGTGTTTAGGAGATCAGACTTTGTGGTGTGTATATAAGCGTATCACCATGGTGTTCCTGTGATTAGGAGATCAGACTGTGTAGTGTGTATATAAGTGTATCACCCTCATGTCCCTGTGTTTAGGAGATCAGACTGTGTGGTGTGTATATAAGTGTATCACCCTGGTGTCCCTGTGTTTAGGAGATCAGACTGTGTGGTGTGTATATAAGTGTATTACCCTGGTGTCCTTGTGTTTAGGAGATCAGACTGTGCGATGTGTATAGAAGTGTATCACCCTGGAGTCCCTGTGTTTAGGAGATCAGACTGTGTGGTGTGTATATAAGTGTATCTCCCTGGTGTCCCTGTGTTTAGGAGATCAGACTGTGTGGTGCATATAGAAGTGTATCACCCTGGTGTAGATACAATGTTAAAGAAGTGCACTACACTTATTCATATAATCCAAAGCACAGCTTCGATTGCTGTATAAAAACATCAATACTTTATTAGCTGTTTGCCATCAACACATACAAAAATACCTTCAGATTCATCCGAGTGTTATGGAAGTATAACAGTGGGCACCATATCGTTGATATCTCTCATAAACCTTGGATCAACATGTTTCGCGTGTACTCACGCTTAATCATGAACAACTAAGGTCCAAAGTGCAAAAGCCAGTACATTTGAAAATATCTCTCATCCAATCATCTATCCTCATCTCAGCTTTCCATCATTACTAGTGATGAGCGAGCACCCCAATGCTCGGGTGTTCGGGTGCTCTGACCGAGCACCCCCGGAGGCTCGAGTGCTCGGCCGAGCACCCGAGCCCCATTGAAGTCAATGGGAGGACTCGAGCATTACACCAGGCACCCCCTGCTCTGATGAGAGGAGGGTGCCTGGTCCATAGGAAAAGGGCAGAAAATTATGGAAACACCACAGAAATGGTTCAGGGACAGCATAGGGAGGATGTCTGGATGCATCTTGGACTCCAACGTCGCTGCTGGGAACGATCTTTCGCCCGTAGTACGCCATTTTTACAGACTGACCGTAAAACACACAAAAAGGCAGATAAAAACGACTTTAGGCGAAAAATTGTTACCAAACAGTATTTGCTGTATATTTACTTGTATATCATCTGCAAATTCTCCCAAAAATTTCCTCGATTTTTCTGAACTGAGGCCATGATTAAGAGGGAAACGTGCGCAGAGGCAAATTCTCCCAAAAATTTCCTTGATTTTTCTGAACTGAGGCCATGATTAAGAGGGAAACGTGCGCTGAGCCGACCATCTAAAACATTATGGGTGAGGGTCTGCTGCGGAGCTGACCATCCTAAACATTATATGCGAAGGCCCGCTAGTGAGCTGACGCTATAAAACATTATATGAGAGGGCCCGCTAGAGAGCTGACCCAATAAAACATTATATGAGAAGGTCCGCTGGTGAGCTGACCTATACAAAAATTGTCAAACAGGGCCCGCTGGTGAGCTGGCCCTATATAAAAATTATATCACAGGGCCCGCTGGTGAGCTGGCCCTATATAAAAATTATATCACAGGGCATATGGAAGAGGAGGAGGAGGATGAGAAGATTAAGAGTCAACCATATACCCGTTTTTTGGGTGGAAGGGGTGAATGGGAATACAGAGTATTCCCATCATTGTAAATAACATATATAAAGTGAGTTTATGTTCCCCCGGGGCTTTCCTCCAGTGGAGTGGAGAAGTCAGGGGAAATCCAGCCCTTGTTCATTTTTATAAGTGTCAACCTATCAGCATTGTCGGTGGAAAGGCGGATACGCTTATCTGTTATGATGCCACCAGCAGCACTAAATACCCGCTCAGACAGAACGCTGGCGGCAGGGCAGGCCAGCACCTCCAAGGCGTAGAGTGCCAGTTCATACCACGTGTCCAGCTTGGACACCCAGTAGTTGTAAGGCACAGAGGGATCATTGAGGACGCTGACACGGTCTGCTACGTACTCCTTCACCATCTTCCAAAACTTTTCCCTCCTTGTGACACTAGGCTGCGCATCAGGGTGAGGGTGCTGGCGGGGTGTCATGAAGGTGTCCCACGCCTTGGAGAGTGTTGCCCTGCCTTTGTCGGAACTGCTGTGTGCTCCCCTTTTCTCCCCTTCTCGGTTGGCCAAGGTAGCACGTACTCTGCCGCCAGCGTTGTCAGATGGAAAATTTTGGAGCAATTTTTCGACAAGAACCTTCTGGTATTGCACCATTTTGCTTGTCCTCTCCACCGGAGGAATGAGAGATGAGAAATTCTCTTTGTAGCGGGGGTCCAGAAGGGTGAACACCCAGTAATCCGTGTTGTTTAAAATGCGTATAACGCGTGGGTCACGGGAAAGGCAGCCTAACATAAAGTCAGCCATGTGTGCCAGAGTACCAACAGTCAAGATTTCGCTGTCCTCACCAGGAGGATGACTCTCAATCTCCTCATCCTCTTCCTCCTCTTCTGCCCACCCACGCTGAAGAGATGGAACTAAAGTTCCATGGCTACCCTCTGTAGCGGAGGCAACCGTGTCTTCCTCCTCCTCCTCCTCCTCCGCCTCCTCCAATTGTCGCTGAGAAGACGAAGTGAGGGTGCTCTGGCTAACACCTTGTGTAAGCTCTTCCTCCCGCATTTCCACCTCTTCCACATGCAAAGCGTCGATTTTAATTCTGAGCAGCGAGCGTTTCAGTAGACACAGAAGTGGGATGGTTACACTGATAATAGCGTTATCGCCGCTCACCATCTGTGTCGATTCCTCAAAATTGCGTAAAACCTCACAGAGGTCTGACATCCATTCCCACTCCTCACTTCTGATTACAGGAAGTTGAACGGAGAGGCGACGACCGTGTAACAGCTGGTACTCCACTACTGCCCTCTGCTGCTCACAAAGCCGGGCCAACATGTGGAAGGTGGAGTTCCAGCGCGTGCTCACGTCACACAGCAGCCGGTGAGCTGGCAATTGTAAGCGCTGCTGCAGCTTCAACAGGCCGGCCGAAGCTGTAGATGACTTACGGAAATGTGCACACACGCGGCGCACCTTGGTCAAGAGATCATGCAAATTGGGGTAGGTTTTTAGAAATCGCTGAACCACTAAATTAAATACATGCGCTAGGCATGGTACGTGTGTGAGCTTGCCGAGCTCCAAAGCCGCCACCAAGTTACGCCCATTATCACACACAACCATGCCTGGTTGCAGGTTGAGTGGCGAGAGCCACTGCTCGGTCTGGTGACTAATCCCCTGCAACAGCTCTGAGGCCGTGTGCTGTTTGTCCCCAAGGCAGATCAGCTTCAGCACGGCCTGTTGACGCTTCCCCACTGCAGTGCTACACTGCTTCCAGCTACCGGCTGATGGGTGAGTGGCGCTGCGTGCAGAGAATTCGGAGGTGGAAACGGAGGAGGAGGAGCCAATAACGTAGGTGCTGGCGGAAACCCTGATGGAGGTAGGGCCTGCAATCCTCGGCGTGGGTAGCACCCGTGCCATCCCAGGGTCCGAGTCTCTCCCAGCCTCCACGACATTCACCCAGTGTGCCGTCAGGGAAATGTAGCGTCCCTGGCCACAAGCACTTGTCCATGTGTCAGTCGTTAAGTGAACCTTCCCAGTAACTGCGTTGGTCAGGGCACGGGTGATGTTACGGGACACATGGTGGTGTAATGCGGGGATGGCACACCGGGAAAAGTAGTGGCGGCTGGGGACCGCGTACCGAGGGACAGCTGCTGCCATCAGGCTGCGGAAGGACCAGTCTCCACAAGCCTAAATGGCAGCATTTCGATGGCCAGTAATTTGGAAAGGTGTGAGGTTAGTGCTATGGCCTGTGGGTGGGTGGCTGGGTATTTTCGCTTGCGCTCAAATGCCTGGGGTAACGACATTTGGACGCTGCGCTGGGACAGGGAAGTGGATGTGGTCGCTGATGGTGCTTCAGATGGTACAGGTGCAGGGCGGGAGGTATGCGGGCCTGCGCCTTCGACAGGCGATTGGCCGGCACCGAAAACAGGGGAAGAGGAGGCAATGGTGTGGCCTGCAGACACAGATGGGCGATCCAGGCGTTCCTCCCACTTATTACGGTGCTTGGATGCCATGTGTCGGATCATGCTGGTGGTGGTGAGGTTTCTAGTGTTCATGCCTTGGCTCATTCTGGTGTGGCACAGGTTGCAAACTACAATTCTTTTGTCGTCTGCACTTTCCTTAAAAAAACGCCATACCGCGGAACACCTACCCCTTGGCAAGGTAGATTTACGCAAGGGGGTGCTCCGTGGAACATTTGCGGGCCGGTTTGGTGCGGTCTGCCTTCTTTCTGTAGCCACACCACTGCCTCTTCCAGCCTGTTGCGGTGCTGCAGATGGCTCACCCTCAGGAATGCTGTCATCGCTCGGCTCTACACCTTCCCAGGTGGGGTCAGTCACCTCATCGTCCACCAAGTCCTCCTCCACTTCCTCACTCTGATCATCCTCGTCATGTCTTGATCCCACCACATACTCAGTCATTGACAACTGTATATCATCCTCCTCATCAAGGTCTTGAGACAGTAATAGTGGTTGATTGAATGGCAACTGTGTCTCATCATCATCATCATCCACTACTTCCTTTGACCTTAAATGCCGTTCACATCTGTCATCTTCTTGTGATTGGGTAGCCTCTAGAGGTTGTGAATCAGGGCACAAGATGTCATGTTCCTCTGCAAGCGTGCTTGGAGAGAGGGTCAAATGAAGGATTGGTGATGAGACGAGCTCCTCACTATATCCCAGTGTGGGATCACTTCTTTGACCAGACCCTCTATGGTGTGAGGAAGGATGATCAGAGTGAGGATTATGTTGACCAGACTCTTGGCTACTGAGAGTGGACTTGGTGGAAGACAGGGTGGTGCTTAACCGACTGGAAGCAGTATCAGCTGACATCCAACCGACCACCTGTTCGCAGTGGTCGGACCTCGAGAGTGATGTCCTGCGACGCCCTGTAAAATGAGACATGAAGCTAGGTATGGTGGATGTCTTTCTTTCTTGTGCTCTGGCACCAGGCACAGTTTCTACGCGTCCTGACCCGCACCCTGAACTATCAGGATCACGTCCACTTCCCCGTCCCTTTTTACCCGCCTTCTTCATATTACACGGAATATGTGCTGCAAATCTGCAACTTTGCACAGTAAACAGAATTTGCTGCTTATCTGCGGCTACTCACACTGAATGGAATATGTGACTTTGATATTTTACAGTTTGAAGACTTAACAGTATTTTTTCCTATTCTGCAACTGTGCACAGTACACAGAATGTGCTGCTAAACTGCGGCGACGCACACTGAATGGAATATGTGACTTTGATATTTTACAGTTTGAAGACTTAACAGTATTTTTTCCTATTCTGAAACTGTGCACAGTACACAGAATGTGCTGCTAAACTGCGGCGACGCACACTGAATGGAATATGTGACTTTGATATTTTACAGTTTGAAGACTTAACAGTATTTTTTCCTATTCTGCAACTGTGCACAGTACACAGAATGTGCTGCTAAACTGCGGCGACGCACACTGAATGGAAAATGTGACTTTGATATTTTACAGTTTGAAGACTTAACAGTATTTTTTCCTATTCTGCAACTGTGCACAGTACACAGAATGTGCTGCTAAACTGCGGCGAAACACACTGAATGGAATATGTGACTTTGATATTTTACAGTTTGAAGACTTAACAGTATTTCTTCCTATTCTGCAACTTTGCACAGTAAACAGAATTTGCTGCTTATCTTCGTCTACGCACAGTGAATGGAATATGTGACTTTGATATTTTACAGTTTGAAGACTTAACAGTATTTTTTCCTATTCTGCAACTGTGCACAGTACACAGAATGTGCTGCTAAACTGCGGCGACGCACACTGAATGGAATATGTGACTTTGATATTTTACAGTTTGAAGACTTAACAGTATTTTTTCCTATTCTGCAACTGTGCACAGTACACAGAATGTGCTGCTAAACTGCGGCGACGCACACTGAATGGAATATGTGACTTTGATATTTTACAGTTTGAAGACTTAACAGTATTTTTTCCTATTCTGCAACTGTGCACAGTACACAGAATGTGCTGCTAAACTGCGGTGACGCACACTGAATGGAATATGTGACTTTGATATTTTACAGTTTGAAGACTTAACAGTATTTTTTCCTATTCTGCAACTGTGCACAGTACACAGAATGTGCTGCTAAACTGCGGCGACGCACACTGAATGGAATATGTGACTTTGATATTTTACAGTTTGAAGACTTAACAGTATTTCTTCCTATTCTGCAACTTTGAACAGTAAACAGAATTTGCTGCTTATCTGCGGCTACGCACAGTGAATGGAATACGTGACTTTGATATTTTACAGTTTGAAGACTTAACAGTATTTTTTCCTATTCTGAAACTGTGCACAGTACACAGAATGTGCTGCTAAACTGCGGCGACGCACACTGAATGGAATATGTGACTTTGATATTTTACAGTTTGAAGACTTAACAGTATTTTTTCCTATTCTGCAACTGTGCACAGTACACAGAATGTGCTGCTAAACTGCGGCGACGCACACTGAATGGAATATGTGACTTTGATATTTTACAGTTTGAAGACTTAACAGTATTTTTTCCTATTCTGCAACTGTGCACAGTACACAGAATGTGCTGCTAAACTGCGGTGACGCACACTGAATGGAATATGTGACTTTGATATTTTACAGTTTGAAGACTTAACAGTATTTTTTCCTATTCTGCAACTGTGCACAGTACACAGAATGTGCTGCTAAACTGCGGCGACGCACACTGAATGGAATATGTGACTTTGATATTTTACAGTTTGAAGACTTAACAGTATTTCTTCCTATTCTGCAACTTTGCACAGTAAACAGAATTTGCTGCTTATCTGCGGCTACGCACAGTGAATGGAATACGTGACTTTGATATTTTACAGTTTGAAGACTTAACAGTATTTTTTCCTATTCTGAAACTGTGCACAGTACACAGAATGTGCTGCTAAACTGCGGCGACGCACACTGAATGGAATATGTGACTTTGATATTTTACAGTTTGAAGACTTAACAGTATTTTTTCCTATTCTGCAACTGTGCACAGTACACAGAATGTGCTGCTAAACTGCGGCGACGCACACTGAATGGAATATGTGACTTTGATATTTTACAGTTTGAAGACTTAACAGTATTTTTTCCTATTCTGCAACTGTGCACAGTACACAGAATGTGCTGCTAAACTGCGGCGACGCACACTGAATGGAATATGTGACTTTGATATTTTACAGTTTGAAGACTTAACAGTATTTTTTCCTATTCTGCAACTGTGCACAGTACACAGAATGTGCTGCTAAACTGCGGCGACGCACACTGAATGGAATATGTGACTTTGATATTTTACAGTTTGAAGACTTAACAGTATTTTTTCCTATTCTGCAACTGTGCACAGTACACAGAATGTGCTGCTAAACTGCGGCGACGCACACTGAATGGAATATGTGACTTTGATATTTTACAGTTTGAAGACTTAACAGTATTTTTTCCTATTCTGCAACTGTGCACAGTACACAGAATGTGCTGCTAAACTGCGGCGACGCACACTGAATGGAATATGTGACTTTGATATTTTACAGTTTGAAGACTTAACAGTATTTTTTCCTATTCTGCAACTGTGCACAGTACACAGAATGTGCTGCTAAACTGCGGCGACGCACACTGAATGGAATATGTGACTTTGATATTTTACAGTTTGAAGACTTAACAGTATTTTTTCCTATTCTGCAACTGTGCACAGTACACAGAATGTGCTGCTAAACTGCGGCGACGCACACTGAATGGAATATGTGACTTTGATATTTTACAGTTTGAAGACTTAACAGTATTTTTTCCTATTCTGCAACTGTGCACAGTACACAGAATGTGCTGCTAAACTGCGGCGACGCACACTGAATGGAATATGTGACTTTGATATTTTACAGTTTGAAGACTTAACAGAATGTGCTCTAATCTGCAACTTTGCACACTAAACAGAATGTGCTCTAATCTGCAACTTTGCACGCTAAACAGAATGAGCTCTAATCTGCAATTTTGCACACTAAAAAGAATGTGCTGCTAAACTGCAACTTTGCACACTGAACAGAATGTGCTCTAATCTGCAACTTTGCACACTAAACAGAATGTGCTCTAATCTGCAACTTTGCACACTAAACAGAATATATGAAGTTTTTTTTTTTTGTTTTTTTTTCCCCACACACAAAATAAACTGCTGCCCCCACACACAGTAGTCCTAAAAAGGACTTTTGGGTCTTTTTTTTTACAAATTTGCTTTTCTTCTCCCTACACTGACTTTCCCTTCCTATCCTCATCTCTCCCTGGCTAAGACTGAGCCGAACTCGCTGGTCAGGTGCTATACAGCACCCGACCACGGGTTCTGGCCAGCCAATCAGTGTAATGCCAGCAGCCAACATGGCTGCTGGCATTACACTGATGTCAGAGCCTCCCTGCACGTTTATTGGCTGCGCAGCAGCCGCGAAACGTGCGGGGAGGAGACCCGAACATGGCGGGCGAGCACATGCGGTACTCGTACGAGTACCGCCATGTGCCGAGCAGAGCGATGCTCGAGCCGATCCGAGCATCGGCCGAGCATGCTCGCTCAACACTAATCATTACCTCTAATGACCATAGATCTTCAAACGAGACAAGTGCACTCTACATCTTCAAACCTTCAATTAATCTCTTAATGTCAACACAATACTAAAGTATACATACATATCACAACAATGCTAGTATATAATCCTTTCAAAAGATATATTAACGCATCGTCGCTCATACAAGAGGTTAAAACATACCCAGAAATTGAGTATAAGGAAATCTTACGGTCAGTTTCTTTGCAGAGAGAGTTCTACTGATACATACATATCACATTTAAAATATCAATAAAAACAGAAATATACAGATAATACTTAGAAGATAGCTGGTACACGTTAACGTAATGCTTGTATGCTTTTGATTCATAAATTAACCCCTCCTGGACTGCACTTAAATGTAAGAAATATATTCTAACACACAACATTAAAAACTGTCTGAGATGAAATGTATACTCATACTATAATAATCAAAGATAACATTACCCCTACTGGAAATATAGAATACATTCATCTGTGTGTGAAACACAGACAGGATTATCGATAATAATATTCAATTTGTAACTCACGTCACAATGAGTTCCATAGGAGAAGCAATCTATATTTCATTGCTATAAAACAGATGATGTTGAGTATAAACCTCAATGATTTCACTTTTTGTTATAGTATTCACATCCCATACATCATCATATAAATTCCTCCACATGTATATACATGAATTACTGCTCAATTGATAGAATTTACGAGATTTAAATTTAAATTCAAATCCAAATCCAAACCTAGCTCTCACCAATAAGATGCTAATGTGGTGAAAGGATATACTCATATACAATCCATATATAATGACTCATACATAGCAAGCTACATCATAACGTCTATTTGAACCAGTTGGTTGACGTAAAAATCCAAAAAACTTCTCTTTTACTAAGCTTGCTATCAAGATTACCACCCCTCACCCCTAGAGCAACCCGTTCTATACCTTGAACCGAAAAGCTGTCTATAGTACAACCAGACACTGAAAAATGTTCTGCAATCACTGACCTAATATTGTTTGTGCATATATTGCTTAAATGTTCATTTATTCTAGTTCTTAAACATCTCGTTGTTTTACCCACATACTGGATCTTGCAATTTCGACAAGTAATAAGGTATACAACCCCTTTTGAAGCACAATTAATATAACCTTTTATTGAATATGATTTCTGAGTTGAGCTGGATGCGAATGATCGAGAAACATCAAGCCATCTACAACTGCCATATCGTGTACCGCCACATTTGTAGCAGCCTACGCTGGACAGCCAATTACTACCCCAGTTCTTCCTATCATTCACGAAGAGACTGGGAGAGATAAGTGCTGACAGGGTAGGTGCCCTTTTTGAGACAAAGCCTAATCCTTCTGACACCACTCCTCTCAGTGCAGGTTCACCATTTAAGACAGGGAGATGTCTCTCAATAATCCGCCTAATATGGCTAAACTCCAGGCTATAGGGTGTAGTGAATATCACCCTATTTTCTTCTTTGTTTACTTTTTTATTATTCATACTATCTTGTTGAACTATATTTTTTGGATAATTGTCTCTTGTATACCAAAAGATCTTGTCTCTTCCTACTCCTAGCTATATTAAGAGCTCTATCCAATGCCTGGGTGGAATACCCCCTTCTCAGAAATCTCTCATATAGCTCCTTAGCCTGCAGTTCAAAAGTATCCTCTGTTGATTCTCCTAAGACGCAGGAACTGCCCAACTGGTATCCCGCGTATAGTATGACTTGGGTGGCAGCTCTCTGCCCTCAGTAAACTGTTTCCTGCAGTTGATTTATGATATACACAAGTGGTTACACTTCCTTCAACCACATCAGATGAAATACTGGGGTCTAAAAAATTAATTTTCAAAGGATTGTATTCATATGTGAAAGAAAGATTTAAATTATTCGTATTCAAATGCAACATGAAGGACTCCATCTCAACCTCACTTCCCTGCCTAATAAATAGCAGATCATCAATGTACCTACCGTACCACACAACCTCCCCCCTATAGGGGTTCCCAGCCCCAAAGATGCAGGGCTCCTCCCACCACCCCATGAAGAGGTTGGCATATGTGGGGGCAAATTTCGCCTCCATCGAAGTCCCGCACCTCTGGAGGTAGAAACCCCCATCGAAAAGGAAGAAGTCGTGGGTAAGGAGGTATCGCACAGATGTGAGAATGAAGTCCTTCAGGGCATTCGAATACCTACTATACAAATCCAGATGATAACAAAGAGCTTTCAATCCTAATTCGTGTGGAATAGAAGAATAGAGCGACTTTACATCACAGCTCAGCCAATAATAACCAGAACACCACTTCATACCATCTAAAGCCTGGATGACATTAGTAGAGTCTCTCAAATAACTATGCAACCTCAACACCAAGGGCTGGAGTAGATGATCTATCCATTCACCCAAGGGCTCATTCAAGGAGCCTATGCCCGAGACTATAGGTCTACCCTGCGGCTCTTTCAAGTTCTTATGAATTTTAGGCAAATGATGAAAGATGGGTGTAACAAGATCAATCACTGTCAACACACCCACCTCCCTTTCAATCAATATGCCCTCTGATAAACCCTGCAGCAGGATAGACCCCAGCTCCCGGGCATACATTGAGGTTGGGTTACTCTTCAATCTAACATAAGACTCTGTACAAGATAGCTGTCTAAGGGCTTCTTTATGATAATAAGTGGTGTCTAATATGACTACTGAGCCCCCCTTATCAGCATTCTTAATAATGATATCTTCCTTTTGGGCTAAGTTATTCAAAGCCAATCTCTCTTCTTTAGTAAGATTATTATGGTTATGTTTTAACCCGCTCTCTTTAAGATGAGTCAGATCCCGCTCTATCAGATCCTGGAAACTAGCCAACACTTTACATCTACTATTCATGTTAATGTTTATATAAACTTCACTATATTTGTTTATAAATTAGAATGTGTAAATAAAATAGTTTTATTTTAAATCATTTATTCAGTTACACAGGTCATAAAATAACCTAAAAATTATCATAATGCCCAACCCCACCAGTCATACCTCCAGCAATAACCACTAAACAGAAGTATCTTTCTTTGGCCATTAGAAGTGTTGGGAGGTATAAAACCACAGAATATTTGTGGACATCCATATTTAATCAGCATTAACCCTTTACTCTGTGGGATATTGTTTGCTTGTCAGTCACCACTATATTAAAGATGAGGTTTTAGTCACATAATGTGACCATAATATCCTAAACGTGTCACCACACCAAGGTAGACCATTATAAGCAAGTCCTACCCTTCACTAAAAGATTGGCCTGTGTCCCTAAATGAGACTTGTATGCTCTAGTAGCACAAGGGTTAATATACACCCCATCAAGCCAGAGAAGAAATACACTACAGTTCAATAGGGGTCCAGGTTGGTGACATTGCACTGACCTCTACATATTGTCTAAGACAGCGGTTCTCAACCTTTCTAGTACTGTGACCCTTTGATAAAATTTCCCAAGTTGTGGTGACCCCTAACAGTAAAATGATTTTCGTTGTTCCTTCATCGCTGTAATTTTGCTACTGTTATGAACTGAAACAGAAATATCTGATGGTTTTAGGCGACCCCTGGCAAATCGTCATTCGACCCCCAAATGGGTCCCGACCCACAGGTTGAGAACCATTGGTCTAAGATGTCTTCTCCATTATATCTCTGTGAATACACCACAAATGCGCCTCCGTCACCAGACTTTCACTCTCACCATCCCTAGGTTTGTTATGTTGCAGTAGCTACTTCAACAATGGCTCATTTGCATATAAAAATGCAGCTTAAAGAACCATTGTTATTCATGTGGGTGTGTTTATATATTAATGTGACTATTTACCACCTGCACTAACCTCCGATAGCTGTCTGTGCTGGTGAGTTCACAGACCCAAATGCATCAAACTGAAATGATGAGGTTGGGAGATTCACATCATTTTCTGTGGAGCAAGACAATAGTTTGCTGTGTCTAGTTGATACCAGAGGCAACAGCTGACCTCCCTTAAACCTTTGAGTGCTGCAGGAATGTACAATGTATTGTTCTGCAATGCACTGCCCACCCCTTGGTATTGAAGGGGTTTTAACATATAGAATCCCTTGACCCACTTTACAAATCATGTAGAGACACTAAGAACCAATAAATAATCTGTTACCATGCAGGGACACTCAGAACTGTTATATAGCACCAGACATGGAGGCTGTTCTGCTTGCTGTTAGGATGAGATGCACTAAGGACGGAATGCTAGAAAGTGAAGCAATCACTATTTTTTAAATCCATAAATTTTATGCTCTATTTGCGATTGTTCATGTTTAGATGAAAGAAACATACGAATGCCTTAAAGGGATAGTAATGTTTCATAATAAAAGCAGCTCTAATTAATCATCATAGTATTTGGACTTTGGAGAGTCTTATTTCAATTCTGTCAGAGTTGTAGTTCAAGAGTAATTGAATGACAAAGTATCCCCCTCCCGCCCCTTTTACTGATGTAACACTGCTCAGCCAGATCAGAAGGGAGGTGCCCAGGTAGACTGCAGAGAGGGACAATCTTCAATTAAGATAAGGGAAAAACCTGAAAAACTTGTCAAGGGGGTAGGGCTTTCATTGTTCTCATAGGAAGAAGATTGTCCCCTTCTGTTATCTGTCCGGTCTATGGACTGGATTCCACATCTGAGAAGAGATGGCTTACACTAGGTAAAAGGGGCGGGAGGGGAAACTTTGCTTGTGAATATCTCTCAAACCATAAAGGTTTGAGAGATAAGACTTATATCGTTCTTCATGTTTTTTTAATGCCTACAAAATAATGCAAAGATAAAACAAAGTATTACTATCCCTTTAATGCCATATAGCACTTTCTCATAAATTAAAGGCAAAGTTAGCCAGACGTATGAAAGTGTGTGCTAACTGCTTTGCTAAATTAGGTGCAATCACTAATCCTCTCACAAAATGGTGGGCTAGAAATGTACTTGATAAAAAATGTGCAAATGTTTGCTAATTCAGAAAAATTATCAGAAATGTTTTGGTGCAAATCATTTTACCATTAAAAAGTACATTATAAGTATATGTTTCTTGCATTCAGCATTAAAGTGATAGTAATACTTCATTTTATCTTTATTTTGTAGGCATTAAAAAAATATGAAGAAAGATATAAGTCTTATCTCTCAAACCTTTATGGTTTGAGAGATATTCACAAGCAAAGTTTCCCCTCCCGCCCCTTTTACCTAGTGTAAGCCATCTCTTCTCAGATGTGGAATCCAGTCCATAGACCAGACAGATAACAGCAGGGGACAATCTTCTTCCTATGAGAACAATGAAAGCCCTGCCCCCCTTGACAAGCTTTTCAGGTTTTTCCCTTATCTTAATTGAAGATTGTCCCTCTCTGCAATTTACCTGGGCACCTCCCTTCTGATCTGGCTGAGCAATGTTACATCAGTAAAAGGGGCGGGAGGGGGATAGTTTGTCATTGAATTACTCTTGTATTACAACTCTGACAGAACTGATATAACACTCTCCAAAGTCAAATACTATGATTATTAATTAGAGCTGCTTTTATTATGAAACATTACTATCTCTTTAAGGGCGAATGCAATAGTGAACTGTGACTGGTGATGTGTGGTGATGATCATTTCACCACTGAATCAAACCTTAATGCATCTCCCCCAAATAGTAGGGATGAACAGAGACAGAAAGGGAGAATCAGCCACTTCTGGCTCTGCCACTATGTGATCTAAGACTGATGTCTTGAACCCGCATAGAACTAATGTACTTGCACAGAGACCAGATCCCGCAAAACGTCCATATTTATCATTCTTACAAAAAATGTTCATATCTAGTCATAATTTGCAAAATAAGATGCCAGTTGATAGTGAACAAATGTAACACTGTGTCACTGTATAGTCACTGTTCAGCAGTTTACTGTGAATATGATCCTTTGTTGACTTCCATCTTTTGGTGCTCAGTCTTTTCTATGTTCTCTGCTTAGTCACTATTCTTTGTGATGTATTTGGTACAGATGTTACTAAGTGTCATTATTGTATTGTCTGGGAGGTCACTTTTCATCTGTCTTGGGAGTCATTCATTTTATATTTATGTCACTATTTTGTGTAATCACTAGGCACAAATCAGTCCCAACTACATATATAACCTATTTTTAGTTAGTGACACAGTAAAACATTGGGGGGGTTATGCACTAAGCTGTGATAAAGAGGTGATAACGAGGAGAGGACTTCTCCAGTGATATAACTTCTCCAGTTCCTATGTTATTCTATGGAATCTATGCTCTAAGATTTCTTACGTTGGAGACATATTTATAAATTGACTCCATAATATTAAATAGACTTGTGCACGTCAAAAATTTTTGGTAAAATTCGATGTCGGACAAATTATTTTTTTTTTTCATTCGTCAACTATAGTTCTACTAAATGTGGTGCAGGATGGAATTTTGTATCATGGTGTGACAGCCTCCATAAGTTGCTGGAAGGGCTCCCTGTCCACCAAATGAAAAGTAGCATCCCAATGGCTATGAGCTGTGCATTGTAGGGTGTGATTTTTCGGGACTGCTGTCTGCAAATCCCCTTGAATGAAACCCACCAAAATCTTCCAGTGTGGCCTGGGATGGTTGTGACTGTCTGCTCTTAGGACCAGATGTGGCGTAATCCCCCTGCCCTTTCTCCTGCCTACTGGTGGTGAGTGTGACACTGGAATGTACAGTAGTGCCACTTTCTGCACTAATCAATACTGACTTGTGGTAGTTGTTCAGGTGTTGGTTCATCCCAGAGGTGGTTAGATGACCCAACACCCTCCCACGGCAGACTTTCCTGCCACACAATTTGCATTTCGCCAACCAGCCATCGCCAAGTGCCACAAAATGGTCCCACGCTTTGGAGCGACGGATGACTCTGGAAGGTGGTGGAGAAGAAGAAACTGAGGTGACACTTTCTTGATCTTCACATGCTGGAGCAACCTCACTATGCTTTTTCTTTCTACATACCGTTACAGTGGTACCAGTAGACCAACAGATGGCAGCAGGGATTTTGGCACTGGGATTGGAGGAGGATAGTGGCGAAGAGTGGTACTGGTGGCAGAGACACTAGCAGCTACTACCTGGCTGGGACACTCAAATGGAACTGGAGAGGCAGGTGTTGATTCGTCAATAGAAGTCACAAGTGTAACTGGAGAAACAGGAGGAGTACTATGGGAAGCAGGGGTAAAATTTAGCTCAGGGGAATAATCATCGTCACTGGAAAAATGAAGCTCAGGGGAAAAATCAAGCTTAGGAGGCCTTGAGCCCTTAGATTCTTCTTATACCTCTTGTAGGTTTTAACAGGAAGAAAAATCATCATCAGCAGCAGATTTTGGGGAGCCCTGCTCAATTCCCTCTCCTGCCTGCTGGCTACCAGGAAATGGTAAACTATCTCCCTCAATAACCTTTTCAGGAGAAGATATGTTTTTAGTGGCAGTGACAGTGGTTGCAGGAGAAATTTTCTCCAAATACTGCACTAATTTCTGTTTGGACTGCTTACACGGACATTTGCTATAAAAATCCTGTGTTGTTACTGCCCGAATTGTCCGACCAGTAGTGTTACACACACTAGGTGTCCCCAGATTTACAGAACTGGCTGTAACGGAGGTGGTGACTATACTGGCAGTGGCACTAGTCATTGTGCAGGTGGTTCTGGGGGAATCATCAACAAACAGCTGATGAGACACAGGTAATGGCTGCTTTGTGGTCTCAAAGGAGGACCTGGGCCCCTGCTAGTAGAGGTAGAATGACCTGAAATTCACTTTTTCTTTCTAGTTTTTGGTTTGGAGTGCTGCTGCTGAGTCTGACTAGTACTAATCAAAGTACTCTTCTTTGCTCGCCTGCTGCTGCTAGCTCTGCTTGAAAGCAACTGCACTGTGGTGGTGTTGGTGGTTGCTGGGTCACTGAAGCTGGTCCCAGGATGAGGAACATCAGGCTGTCCACTAGGACTCAAATCCATGACAGATAAGTAGGTAATGAACTATAATATTTTAAAATTTAAAAGCCTGTCCACATGACAACTGTGAGACTGGCTGTGTCACTCTGAAAATTATTCAAACAAAGCGCTAATATTAATTTTAATATTTAACACAGAAGCAAAGGTGACTTTCTCTTGCAGTGGTAATAAGGTACTAGGCCTGCAGATCTGTGAGACTGACTGATGTGTCACTGAAAAGTATTCAAACAAATTCCTACTATTATTTTTAAAGTTAAACACAGAAACAAAGGTGGCTTTCCCTTGCGGTGGTAATAAGGTACTAGGCCTGCCTGCAGAATTATAAGGCTGACTGATGTGTCACTCTGAAAATGATTCAAACAAATTCCTACTAGTTTAGTATTTTTAATATTTAACACAGGAACACAGGTGACTCCCTTGCGGCGGTAATAAGGTACTAGTCCTGCCTACAGAACTGTGAGACTGGCTGATGTATCACTCTGACAATTATTCAAACAAATCCCTAATATTTTTAATTTTTTACACAGGAACAAAGATGACTCTCCCTTGCAGTGGCAATAAGGCACTAATGCTGGCTGCCTGCCTATGACTAATGCTACCTTCCTGCCTACACAACAACTGGACACTCTATCTCCTTCTTCTCTCTCTGAGCTCCAACAACACAATGAGGAAATGCAGGCTGTCTGGGTGTCTGTGTCATTAGTCCAACCCCCATCATGAAACGAAGAAGCCAATTGGAATAGAGATAAAGTAGGAAAGTAGCACATGAAACAGAGAAGCTAATTGGACTAGAGACATGGAGGGAAAGTAATCGAGAGCAGGTAGTAGTTGCCGAATTTCTGAAAGTTTCAAGGACATTCGGACCTGGGCTAGTCGGATTCATATTTTTTTTGGCGAGTGACCCTTGCCTGTCGGAAGGTCCGAATGTTGCCGAATGACCCCTTTTTCATCGAATTCCGAATGTTGCCGAATCACACAAGTCTAGCATTAAATAGGATTTGGATAAGTGATACCACTGGACACATTATCTTCACTTTATCACCTCTTTATCACCCCTTAGTGCATCTCCCCCTGGTCTCTAAGGGGTTAACTCCTGCACGATATGAATTTGTAGTTCTGCTTTCTCCCTCTGCCCTTCTGGTCATTGCTACTGAGAGAGGAGTGTAAATCCAGCTTAAACGATTAACTCCTTGATCAGCTGTACGGCTCGTGATCAGCAAAAGTAGCATCTAATTAATTACCCCGTTGTATGTCATTTTTATTGCTTTTTAGGGACTTGGACAAATAAAACACATTAGCTCAGAGAGTGAATAGAAGAAAAATCCTGAAAATGGATTTGATTCAGAAAGGAATAAGTCTGATACAAAAAGGTTTTCACAAACAGATTTGCTCAGCAAGTTAAGTGAATAGAAGGAAAGCTGTGGAAATGGATTTGATTTAGAAAAGGCTAAACCTGATACGAAAACCCTTTTACTCCATAATAATATATTTGCAGAAGCAGGCATGGGTGGGTAACCTTAGGCTTTATAGCTGTTGTCAACTATAAGTCCCATCAATGCCAGCCAGCAAACAGTAAATTGTAGTCCACAGCAGCTAGAAAGTCTCAGCTTGCCTCCTATTATACTAAAGGAGAATATGAAATAGACAAAAATACACTGATATTTTCTCTTTTTTCCACTCATTTTTCTATTATTTGAATTCTGCTATTTTTTTTTTTTTTAAATGCCCAATGGCCACGTGTTTTTTTAATCTCCTTAAAGGGATAGTAATATTTCATAATAAAAGCAGGTCAAATTAATCATCATAGTATTTGGACTTTGGAGAGTGTTATTTCACTACTGTCAGAGTTGTAGTTCAAGAGTAATTGAATGATAAAGTATCCCCCTCCCACCCCTTTTACCTAGTGTAAGCTGCCTCCCCTGAGATATGGAATCTGGTCTCTTGACCGGACAGATCACAGCAAGGGACAATCTTCTTACTGTGATCATAAGGAAAACCCTACCCCCCTTGACAGGTTCTTCAGGTTTTCCTTATGATCACTGATGATTGTCCCTCTCAGTGATCCATCCGGACAGTCTTGCTGCTCTGAGGTGAGCAGTGTTACATCAGTAAAAGTGGTAGGACGGGGGTACTTTATCATTCAATTACTCTTGTACTGCAACTCTGACAGAATTGAAATAACACTCTCCATGGCCCAAATATTATGAAGATTAATTGGAGCTGCTTTTTTTGTGAAACATTACTATCCCTGTAAGAACCAGAGGGCATCGCAACACATTGCAAAGTAATACATAAAGTAATACAATACAATAACAGGTTAATTCATGGGCTTACATGGGAATTCTCAGAGTTTAACAAAGAAACCCTTTGTGGAGGGATTTACAAATCAGCCAACATAGCTCATTTTCTAGACGTTAGACTAAAACTCACAAGCCTACAGTTCAGGGTAAATATGAGTGTGTATGATCCCTTTAGTGCATACTGGGACCCCTACAGCCTGGGAGGGAGGTAGAATATTACCCTGATTTCCTCTGAGCTTTCTTAGTACATGTCAAGAAACAGAATGCAAAAAAAGGGAGACGTGTAAGCAGGAATCTGTTATCTGTGTTAGGTGAGTCTTTGGGACAGGAAGGGAGAAATGAGTTTGGGAAGACACAGGCGGCCGTGTTCCAAGTTCCTTCTTGATCTGGGGCTCGATTCTCTTCCCCACAGTAAAACAGGAGGTAAGGGCCACACACACAGTTTTACAGTCAAAATTCTATTGCCTGACCACCAGAAACTGCAACGAGAGTTATGGCTAAACACTCGTTGCAGTTTTTTGTTCCCACAATAAGCACTAAAAAGCGCAAATTGTGGGAACATTAAAGAATAATAGCTAACTCTCAGGGCAAGATGTTCAGAAAGTGGTGCTAACTGAAATTGTCTGTACTCAGAATAATAAAGTTCTTACACCATGATCCGTCAGTTCTCAGACATGTTTCCGTCATTTTTTGCATCCAATTCTGCCATCTCCGTCAAAGGGAAAAAGCCATCTTAAAAGTGGGTGTGGTTTAATATTGCGTCATAATGTAAGGCATTTTCAGAAAAAAATATTCGTTTCAACGTCATTTTTTTGTCTGATTAACGTCATTTTTTCCCGACATAATAAAAAAGGTCTAAACTCGGAGAAGAAAAAACATTTTTTGTTTCAGAGACAGAAAAATGTCTTTGTTTCTTTGAAAATTTTAGTTTCAAAGACAAAAAAATGTCTTCGACAAAGACAATTTTTAAGATCAGAATTTTTAACGGCAATGTTCAATGAGATCTTATTACCGTCATTTGGATTTACTTCTGAAAATACTGTCCTTCTTTTACCACCAACTCCTGATCTGACATTTTTTCATTATGAAGACTTTTTGAACATCTGTCCCTCAGTGTTTGACACAGAGTGCGCTCAAAACACAGTCACCCTCCCCACACCTCCCATACACTAACCCTACACTATCCTTAACCTCACACTTAAATAATACTGCCCCTGAACTATCCTAGAAATGCAACACGTACCTGTCATCCACTGTCCATCTTCTTCATCCTTCGTGTTTCATTCTTCTTCTCTTTTACAATCTGTGTAATTAAAGGAGCAGTAAACTTTTTTTATGAAAACACACATTTTACAGAGCATTTAGTGCTGAATAAAACAATGTAACTCACATTGCTGTCAGACGTTTTATTCAAATAGCAGTTCAAATAATCAGGAAATTAATTTACTGTGTTTACTTCCTGATAGTTCTAACTGACAGGAAGTGAATTTACTGTGTTTACTTCCTGATAGTTCTAACTGACAGGAAGAGAATTTACTGTGTTTACTTCCTGATCGTTCTAACTGACAGGAAGTGACTCAGCAGTTTCTATCACATTCTATGGAGAATTGTATGTCTCTGACTTTCCTGACTTTCCTCTCCATTAGAATCTAACTGGAAATCTAATTAGAATTTGACCACTTGAGGGCACTGCTAATGTAACAAAACATGGGTTTAAACTGTAATAACTAACTGGAAATATAAATCTCTCTGCAGTGGGAGTACCATTATTTTACTCAATAGGAAAATCCCTACAATATATATTTTTTCAATAAAAAAAAAAAAAAAAATGTTGAAAATGGATGCCAGTCTCCAATTGACTGGGATGTGTGCTTACTCATCTCCCAGCGAACCAGCTTATAGAGGGGGATGATGAAACCTGCTAGAAGCTGATTGTCTGTGAGGTGCATAAGCACACATCGCAGACAATTTGAGGCTTGCATCCATTTTGAACAGAGACGACAACGGCCCAAAAGGTATGGAGTGGGAGGTCTGTGCCACTAGACACTGTTGCCGCCACCAGCGGAGCCATCAGAGGCGTGGCAGTGGAAATATATTTCAGCATGGGAATGCCTTTTATTTATATAAACAAAGAAATTATTTATTTTAATATGGAATGGTTGAATATTATTTTTAAAGAATATGTCACACCACATTTAACCCTTTGAGCACCGAAGAAGGTATCCCTCCCACACTCAAAGGGTTAACCCTGTGAGTGGCAGTTGCATACTCCACTGGCACTCATAGGGTTAATCTTCTTTGTTGTTAAAGGGATAGTAATACTTTATTATTTTTTTTGGGGGGGGATTGTTTACTGGGTTTGGGGGCATTTAATAAAAAAAAATAAATCCTAAATACAATTAAAAAAAACTCCATAAGACATGGTATAAAAGGGGTCTGAGGAGGGTGCCTGTGTTGGTGGGTGGAGTCTGGGGAATGAATCAGTGAACAGGGAAATCCTATATAATAATTTGCTAAAACGTGTGTAACGCCGCGACATGCGCAGTAGGCACTGCTGCAAGTGCTGCAGTCATGCGCAGTAGAGACTGCCCACGCCAAAGCGCCCAGCTCTGTATCAGCCATGGTGCAGGCAGTCTTTATTGCACGTGACTGCCCCGCGATGGGTGGCAGTGGCACTTTGGCCCGTGTAACGGGCTGTTCAACTAGTAAATAAATAAAATAAGAAATGTGTATGTAAAGTGACAGATACAGGAACCCCCTGACATAAGCTGCCACTGGGGTGGACTGATACTTAATAACATTTTGAATCAGTCCTGGATGTTAGGACTATGTAGGCTGACATGACAGTTTCTATTAACCCTTTAAGCACCAGAGGGTTGTGCAATACATAACACACCACTCTGTTCATTAACCCTTTGAGTGCAAAGCAATGTGTTGCCTACCCCTCTGGCACGCAAAGTGTTAAGATTACCACGCGCAGTGGGCGGAGTTTGTGTTTTGTGGTCCTGCCGTCAACTGTCATGTCCGCCTACATGGACCTGACATCAGGAATTTCTTGAGCAAAAGATCAAAGGCAAAATTCATAGGGGCCATAAGATTTTTTTGCCCATAATAAGTAATGTGTGCCTGTGTGTGTGTGGCTATTATTAGGTGTTACTACTATCTTTTGTAACATATTAGACACATCGGCAGATCAAACTTTATGTCCACCCCATGTCATGAAGTATCCTGAGTGTATCGCTAATGCTAAGAACTTAAAGGAGCAGTAAACTTTTTTTTATCAAAAAATACATATTGTAGGGGTTTTCCTATTGAGTAAAATAATGGTACTCCCACTGCCAAGAGATTTATATTTCCAGAGTTATTACAGTTTAAACCCATGTTTTTTTACATTAGCAATGCCCTCTAGTGGTCAAATTCTAATTAAATTTCCTGTTAGATTCTAATGGAGAGGAAAGTCAGAAAAGTCAGTGACATATAGTTCTCCATAGAATGTGATAGAAACTGCCTGTCACTTCCTGTCAGTTAGAACGATCAGGAAGTAAACACAGTAAATTCACTTCCTGTCAGAACTATCAGGAAGTAAACACAGTAAATTCACTTCCTATCAGTTACATCTATCCTATATAATAATTTGCTAAAACGTGTGTAATGCTGCGACATGCGCAGTAGACACTGCTGCGAGTGCTGCAGTCATGCGCAGTAGAGACTGCCCGTGCCAAGGCTGATACAGAGCTGGACGCTCCTCTGTATCAGCCCTGGCATGGGCAGTCTCTACTGCGTGTGACTGCCCTGCGACCAGGTGGCAGTGGCACTGTGGCCCGTGTAACGGGCTGTTCAACTAGTCAGGAAATAAACACAGTAAAGTCACTTCCTGTCAGTTAGAACTATCAGGAAGTAAACACAGTAAATTCACTTCCTGTCAGTTAGAACAATCAGGAAGTAAACACAGTAAAGTCACTTCCTGTCAGTTAGATCTATCAGGAAGTAATCACAGTAAATTCACTTCCTGTCAGAACTAGTCAGGAAATAAACACAGTAAAGTCACTTCCTGTCAGTTAGAACTATTAGGAAGTAAACACAGTAAATTCACTTCCTGTCAGTTAGATCTATCAGGAAGTAATCACAGTAAAGTCACTTCCTGTCAGTTAGAACTATCAGGAAGCAAACACAGTAAATTCACTTCCTGTCAGTTAGAACTATCAGGAAGTAAACACAGTAAATTCACTTCCTGTCAGTTAGATCTATCAGGAAGTAAACACAGTAAATTCACTTCCTGGTTATTTGAACAGCTATAAATTTTGAATAAAACATCTGACAGTGATGGGAGTGACCTTGTTTTATTCAGCAGGAAATGCTCTATAAAATAAGTGTTTTCATTAAAAAAGTTTACTGCTCCTTTAAATAATCCAAAGGAAAAGCAAAAAAAAAAAAATCTGTGGTGCATAACTACGTTTTCAGTCGCTTTTTATAAACTCCTTTCAGTCAAATCCACTTCAAAACTAGTGCAAAAATAGCATTTCTTTTAGCAGCAATAAAACAGTCTGAATCCCAGGAAGGCACTGGGGTTTTCGTTTGATAAATCTGGTGCTTTATTCTTCTCCCATTGAAGCTTTGATACGTTACCCCTCCCTTAGTTCCGGATTCCCTATAATGAGGCGATCAGTGAGTGCTCTGGGGGTAGTTTAAATCCGGGAACTGAACAGGCAAAGTCAGTTATAGACTTGAAACGCGCAGGAAACTCAACTGTATCAGTTTTACAAAGCGACACTTGGGGAATTAGTTTCTCTGCCAAACAGTCTGTCATTTTCCAGTGTAACAATTCTCAGATGCCGGCAGTTGTAAAGGTGTTAATAAAGTGTATTGTAATTGTAACCCTTTAACACTAGCTGAGCTGGATAATGCGTGACTTTATAAATAGAACACAGAGTTCGTCTGCTCAGAATGGGTTAATGTACATCACTAAACACCTCATGAATGTCATTCATGAGTTTTATAAGATTCCTATCCCTTTAACTCTCCTGTATACTAGGGAGATCCCCATCTCATTGCATCACAATGCGATGGGCACCTCTATTGCATTCAAGGGATTAACCCTTTGAATGCCAGAAGGGTGTGCAATGCATTGCAGAACAATGCGTTGCAAACCCTTCTGGAATTCAAAGAGTTAATGAGAGAGTAAAGTTTAAAGTGTTAGTAATGTGTAAAAAAAAAGTTTTTTGCATTTAGAAGAGCTTAAAAAGCTGATCTAAATGCAAAAAAAAGGTATCTCTCAAACCGCTATGGTTTAAGAGATACGGGCGTTTAAAGTTTGATTTCTCCTACTGACAGCTGTAAAGCTGTCAGCAGGAGATCCGTGTCAGTCGACACGGAGGCGCTTGAGAAGTGCCGGGATCTCGTTATTTACCACAAATCCCTTCATTGGAATGGTCTAAAACGTGTGTCTGAACACCAGGCACACATTTTAGACCGTTCCAATGAAGGGATTTCGTGCAAGTAACGAGATCCCGGCACTTCTCAAGCGCCTCCGTGTCGACCGACACTGATCTCCTGCTGACAGTTTTACAGCTGTCAGTAGGAGAAATCAAACTTTAAACGCCCGTATCTCTTAAACCATAGCAGCTTGAGAGATACGTTTTTTTCGCATTTAGATCAGCTTTTTAAGCTCTTCTAAATGCAAAAAAGATTTTTTTTAGACATTACTAACAATTTAATTTTGACTTTGCAAGTGCATGACATGTAAAATCTTTACTTTTCAATTACAGAGTATTTTCTTATCGACTATGAAAGCAGGAAAGTGCTACAGTGTAACACTATCCGTACAGCACCGAGTGCTCTGTATGCAGCATGCTGGCTTTTTACTTTGTACCTTTTATGCAGTGTATACTGACCCTGTTTTCATAGGCCCGGACAGAAAACTCTCCATGGAGCAATGTCAAGAAGATAAGTGTAGAAAAAAAAATTGATTATGGAAATAATAATATAAAGTATAAACAATTGTTCTTTAGAGATAAAACATTTACTGAATATGGAAACTCAAAATAAAGGTTATTATACCTTAAAAAATAAAGAAAAACAGAGCCTAATTCCCTGTGATTCACAATCTATTTTCCACAACATCCCAACACATCCTTGACTACAAATGTACCAAATAATGGTCTGGATTCCACTTTTCTCTGCTATTTTCTCCACAGACGTCAATGGGAGTTTTGCTGTGATTTTCCTCTGATCGTGTGATGACGCTGCTACAAAATCATTATACGCAGTTCAGTGGAGTCACAGGTTGATGCATTCTCAGTTTTTGTCACTGCTATTTATTTTGAGGACTGGGATACTGGACAAACCTAACTACAATGTAGCACTAAAAAAACAAACGTTGGCTGAAACAAACAAAAACTGTGCTACAGAAATATAGAGAAATGTAGAGATATAAAGATAGACTACAAAGACACCCATGTGAAATAACCCTAAGGAGTAGGTCACAGAGGAGACAATACAAGATTGCCCCAGAAAATGATTGTAGATATCACCAAAGTGACCCTTCCCTTACAAGACAATACTATCTATCTACAAAATTGTTATTCTTGTTGTGAACTAATCCTAAAGAGGTGCAGGTGTTCTCCCTGCCTGGTCATAGGTAAACTAATTTTTATGACCAATCCACTAATTAAACACATTATCCAGACTAGAAATCATCAATATATGTTCTGCTGGGGTTAGAGTTAGACTGCAGTTAAAGGGATAGTAATACTTTGTTTTATCTTTATTTTATTTTGTAGGCATTAAAAAAACATGAAGAACGATATAAGTCTTATCTCTCAACCCCTTATGGTTTGAGAGATATTCACAAGCAAAGTTTCCCCTCCCGCTCCTTTTACATAGTGCAAGCAGGGGATAATCTTCTTCCTATGAGAACAATGAAAGCCCTGCCCCCCTTGACAAGTTTTTCAGGTTTTTCCCTTATCTTAATTGAAGATTGTCCCCCTTTGCAGTCTAACTGGGCACCTCCCTTCTGATCTGGCTGAGCAGTGTTACATCGGTAAAAGGGGCAGGAGGGGGATACTTTGTCATTGAATTACTCTTGAACTACAACTCTGACAGAATTGAAATAACACTCTCCAAAGTCTATGATGATTAATTAGAGCTGATTTTATTATGAAACATTACTATCCCTTTAAGAAACTGAGAGATTGCAATGTATGTTTTGCTACAGGTGCCCACATTCAGTGACCTAGATCTACCATCTGGCCAGGATATAATACATTCTTTACTAGTGCAGAGATGGATCAAACTTATGTTGTCAGAATGTAACATAAATCATCACTAGGGTACCAGAATACAATTGTGTAGGAAATATGTTGCAAATCAAGGGACTTTATGAATGTGGGAAGAGAGTGACAGACAGTTAACTCTGAATATTCAAAGGTGATGTACAAATATATACACAGTAGGGAAGAGGAACACACACATGACAAGCTGGATGATGGTCTGGGTACCAGATGAGGAAACGCAAACATGATGGATGTGTCAGCAGCACTTAAAGGAATTTCATAGGCTGCAAAATGTCCAAAAGCAGACTTATTGTATTATCAAGGTTCCTGTCCTCAATGGGACATTTATTATAGATTATTTTTATAATTATCCTTTATTTATAAAGCTCCAACTTATCATCAGCACCATACAATAAGGTATAGAAATACAGAGATGTAAATTAGTACAGACAAATAAAAAAAAAGAATCAGAGGGTTATGCTGTGAGAGCTTACAGTGTAGGGGAAGGCAGATTGGTGCTTCTGTTACACACAGTAATTTTATAGCAAGCACAGAGGCTTCATTTTATGCATTACCTTCCTCAATGCCACCTTCAGAAACAAAGGAAATTTTATTACAACAATGTATAACAGAAGAAAAAGCTTGTCATTGCCAACTCCTCTCCACAACCAATCATGAGTCTCTCTTCCCCTATAACTGGGATGCAGCAGCTAAAGTCTTCCTCTTTCGTTGCTGCTTCCCTCAGATAAGTACACGTCCATACTCCGGCTGAATAACCGATTGTTTTGGGTTGTATTAAATTACTCTAAATCCTGGGTATGTTTGTACTGGGCATGGTATGACTGCATTGTTCATGGATCTGTCTATTGCTCTGTACCTAATGTTACCATGTTTAGCTGAAAAATGTCTGCTTGATCTACTTTATGAATATCTTTTGTCTGTATTTTCTTGTTTATTTTTTGGATTTTGCAGCATGGGGTTTTAATCCCCCACTCTTTTACTTAAGTATTTTTCCCCTGGTGTCACGGTACTCAGGCAAAGGACAGATACAAAGATAAAATATAACCACCTTTTTTTATTATAACAGCAATAATAGTATAGCCCACACAACCCCAGGCAAGCAAATAGGACGAAGGTCCCTCCAGAGCTGCACACTGTGCTGTGGACTGCACTACTCAAGATCTCAAGAATAGGGAAGCGGCTCAAGTGGGACAACAGAAGAATGGTAGAATATGTGTAAGTCACCACTTGGTCTGTGAGCGGAGGCAACAGAGAGCGAGAGCAGACCAGAGCCAGGAGACAATGAGACTACAGGTCAGGCAAGCAGGTAGTGTAGGGAGTGAGTAGGCAGCCAAAGTCACAGGTCAGACAAGCCAGGGACTACACGGAGCAAAAGTAACCAGGCCACTGGTCAGGCAACTGGAGACTATACTGAGTGAGTAGGAGTCAGGACCACTGGTCAGGCAAACCGAGGCCTACAAGGAGTGAAAGTAACCAGGCCCACTAGAAAGGCAACCGGAGGCTACACTGAGAGGGAAGTAGCCAGGGCCACTGATCAGGCAAGCCGGGTCATGCACAGAGCGAGTAGTCAGCCAGAGCCACAGGTCAGAACCGATGTGGGTAGTCAGACAAGCCTGGGTCATACACATAGCGAGTAGTCAGCCAGAGCCACAGGTCAGAACCAATGTAGGTAGTCAGACCAGCCAGGGTCATACACAGAGTGAGATTCTCAGGCAAACACAGGTCACAATGGAGAGCAAGAGTAACTAGTAGGGACACCACGTAAGGGCAATGACTAGCAGGCTCCAGGTGGTTTATAAAAGAGCAGAAGGAGGTGGGACCCAATTAGGCCCCCCAGAATAGGCCCATAAACAGGTGTCCATGCTAGTTCCTATTACCTGATATCAGCAATGAGGAAGTAGCCGGAGGCCATGCCGGCCAGTGTCCATACAAAAGTAGGAAGCACAGGAAAACTTACCCTCTAAGGGAGACTGTGATACCTGGCTCTTCTTCTGACTGTGTGCTGCCCATATCGGTTGAACCTAACACTTTGGGTTTCTCCTAATAGGATGTAATTAGTGTTGAGCGAGCGTGCTCGGCCGATGCTCGGATCGGCTCGAGCATCGCTCTGCTCGGCACATGGCGGTACTCGTCGAGTACCGCCATGTGCTCGCCCGCCGTGTTCGGGTGGCGGGGATCTGTGCCGGAGGAGGCACAGATCTGAAGACGCTCCGCTGGACCACCAGGGACTGGAGGTACGGGGGCATTGAGGAGATGAAGGGGGCATTGCGGAGATGAAGGGGGACAGTGTGGAGATGAAGGGGGACATTGTGGAAGAGGGGCATAGCGGAGATGAAGGGGGACATTGTGGAAGAGGGGCATAGAGTCTATGCCCCTCTTCCACAATGTCCCCCTTCATCTCCGCTATGCCCCTCTTCCACAATGTCCCCCTTCATCTCCTCTATGCCCCTCTTCCACAATGTCCCCCTTCATCTCCTCTATGCCCCTATTCCACAATGTCCCCCTTCATCTCCTCTATGTCATAGAGGAGATGAAGGGGGACATTGTGGAAGAGGGGCATAGCGGAGATGAAGGGGGACATTGTGGAAGAGGGGCATAGAGGAGATGAAGGGGGACATTACGGAGATGAAGGGGGACATTGCGGAGATGAAGGGGGGCATTGACCAGGCACCCTCCCCTCATCAGAGCAGGGGGTGCCTGGTGTAATGCTCGTGTCGCCCCATTCAATTGAATGGGGCTCGGGTGCTCGGCCGAGCACTCGAGCCTCCGGCGGTGCTCGGTCAGAGCACCCGAGCACCCGAGCATCGGGGTGCTCGCTCATCTCTAGATGTAATCTCAATCTTAATGGCAGCTCTGCTGTCTTGCTGGTATCTGGATTTCCCTACCTACTATTGAGTCTATTAGCCCTATTTACTTAACTCTTGGGTGTTATTTTCTGTCCCGTGACTCACCTCTATACATTTTTCTGTTAGGAGCATTGTACCCCTTTTCAGTTTCTCTATTGCCTGCATTCAGTGCTGTGCATCATATTATCATGTCCCATAGCAGCGAGGACAGTGACTACCCTGCCTTGCCTGGCAATGATTTACTTGGTATCGAACAAAGTGTTGAGACACCCGTTGTTGTCCTGGGTTTGGGAGACCCCACTACTAAGTACAATAACCCTTTGTGGCAACAAATTCAGAGCAGATTCAAAAATGGACTCCTTCCATGCAATCTGCAATGCAAAAATTATCTGATACATTTGATGAATCCTTTTCCCTGGCATTTCAAAAACAGACCCGTGTTATGGGGAGTACCACTGTGTCACCTCCTGTTATACCTAGTGCACCGGTCATCAATGTTGATCCTGGACGTAAGGGGGGTACATTTCCTTGTAAGTGTAGACACGTAACTGAAGTGACCTCTGAAGGTTTAAATACTGGAGACCCTCTAGAGAGAGATCTATATTGTGAGATACGGCAATCTCATGGCAGCTTTGAACCGTGTGACTCTGTCCCACACACGAGACCCAGCCATGATGTACCAGGAACATCAATGGTCCTTAAGGGTTTGACTAAATATTTACCTAGACGACATGCTGTTAATGTTGCAGGATTGGGCGGTTCTCTGTAACCACAATTCGGCTATTGACAGATTTGAAGTTTCTGATCAATTGGAAAAATTCTGGATTGACCCCACCTATCACGGTGCCCGTTATTCAATGTCGACATTCTTACTTCTGGGTTTGTGCCCGATTTCCTCTTATTGGTGCTTGCTGGCTAGCCCCTCCCAGGGCTAGCCTTTATATACACCCTTCTGTCATTGGGCCGGTGCCCTTTCGTGGTGTCTCTGACCTTACATTTCCTGCGCTCCTGTTCCGTGTTTGATCCAGTTTTCGTCTGACCTCATTCCTGTCCTACTCCGGTGTACCAATCCAGGCTTTGGCTGACCACCGCTCTTGTGTACCGACCCAGGCTTTGGCTGACTACCGCTCCTGTGTACCAAACCAGGCTTTGGCTGACTACCGCTCTTGTGTACCGAACCAGGCTTTAGCTGACTACCACTCTTGTGTACCGATTCTGGCTTGGGCTGATGACCGCTCTCTGATACTGATCCAGGCATTATCTGACTTACGCTGTTTGTGCCATTCCTGCTATTGTCAGATTGGCTGCTCCCATTACTTTATGCCTGTGTATCTGTGTGGCCTCCGTTAAGTACACTCGATCTGCACTTTCCAGTCACTAAGAGGTTAACATTGCCTATCCATTATAGCCCTGCCTGTGCTTCTCTGTGGCCTCCGATACGTACACCAGTCAGTGCTATCCAGTCACTAAGCAGTTAACGTTGCCTATCCCTTACGCCAGCCTGTGATTCTCTGTGGGCTCCATTATGTACACCGGTCAGTACTATCCAGTCTCTGTGTTGCACCAGATTACAGGCTGCCTTACCCGGTATTTGGTAAGGCCGGTAGAGCCTCCTCAGTTCCTTGTTGCATCAGATTACAGGCTGCCTTACCCGGTATTCGCCAAGGCCGGTAGATCCTCCTCAGCTCCTAGTTGCACCAGAAACAGGCTGCCTTACCCGGTATACGGTAAGGCAGGTAGAGCCTCCTCCATTCCTTGTTGCATCAGATACAGGCTGCCTTACCCGGTATACGGTAAGGCCGGTAGAGCCTCCTCAGTTCCTTGTTGCGCTAGATAGAGGCTGCCTTACCTGGTATTCGGTAAGGCCGGTAGAGCCTTCCTAGTCCTTATTGCACTTGTCTTCAGGCTGCCTTACCCGGTAATCGGTAAGGCCGGTAAAGCCTCCAGTATTGTACTGCTATTTGTATGCCCTGTCCTGTGTCAAACTTGCTACTGTTATAATAAAGTTTGGACCCGTGAGGGGCCTTGTTGTGCTTTATACTATCTAATAAAGCTTTTTAACCTACCCAATTGTCTGAGTATTCAATAAAACCTTTACACCACCACAGCGAAAAGAGTTTCTGGGGTTTGTGGTGGACTTGACACAGGCTTCCTTGAGTCTCCAGGGTTCAAAGGTTTGTGCTATCTGCAAGGAGATCTGATCCTTTCACAGTATGGAACATATTGAGGATGTTGGCATGTGTTGTGGGTCTATTATCAGCCTCGTTACAGGCTGTGTTCACAGGTCCCGGAGTGTGATGTGGTGTTTCCAGGAATATGAGGAGCAGACTGCTCCTTTGTGGAATAAAGCTTGGAATCAATTATTGATTTCTTTCCATTGCCATATTTGCCAGTGTCGGTGGCCACCTTAGGCCGCTGTGTTCGGTTGATCTTTCCTTATTTGGAGCACATTCTTCTTGGGGTGCTATGGCATCCATGCAGGTAGGGGGTAGGTTGGAAGATAACCTTTGGGCTGCAGACTGGTTGAGGGAATCTACCTTTAGGGATTTCAGTTGTAAACCCGCTGTGTCTAGCCAAATTGCGAATAGGCTTTGAAATGATTTTTGAACTTTTTATTTATTTATTTAGCTTTAGACTTGCATAATATGATGCTTCCGTGCTTGCCATAAAATTTGTGGATTTTCCTAACAATTGTGAAGGAAAGTCAGAATTTTATTAAAGACACAGATGCTAATATCTCTCCCTGCCTCCCCCCATATCTTCTTTATGTTTTTTATCCAGGTTGAAGTGTTGTGTTTGTTCCTGGGTCTGGATACATCGGTGTCCTCCTACTTGTTGAAAGGTCTGAAGTGTGGTTACAGATCCCATGTTCGTTGGAGGATAACTGTTGGTTGGTTATGGGTTAATTCTTCGGTCGCATACAAGAAAGAGGAAGACCAGTTGCTGCATCACAGTTATAGGGGAACAGAGATTCGTGATTGGTTAAGGGGAGGAGTAGGAACTAACAAGTTTTTTCTTCTGTTGTACATTGTTGTAATAAAGTTTCCTTTGCTGCTAAGGGTGGCAGTGAGGAAGGTAAATGCATAATATTTGACTCCGTGTCTTTAATAAAATTCTGACTTGACTTCACAAATGTTAGGAAAATCCACAAATTATATAGAGACACCTGACTTCTGTATAATGGACTCCTACCTAGGTAAGTGCTTCTGTTACACACAGTAATTATATAGATACACCTGACTGCTGTATGATGGACTCCTACCTAGGTAAGTGCGTCTGTCACACACAGCAATTATATGTACACACATAATTGTTGTATGATAGACTCCTACCTACGTAAATCCTTCTGTTACACATAGTAATTCTATAGATACACCTGACTGCTGTATGATGGACTCCTACCTAGGTAAGTGCTTCTGTTACACACAGTAATTATATAGATACACCTGACTGATGTGTGATGGACTCCTACCTAGGGAAGTGCTTCTGTTACACACAGTAATTATATAGATACAACTGACTGCTGTATGATGGACTCCTACCTAGGTAAGTCCTTCTGTTACACAAAGTAATTATATAAATATGTACCTAACTTATGTATGATGTACTCCTACCTAGGTAAGTGCTTCTGTTACACACAGTAATTATATAGATACATCTGACTGCTGTATGATGGACTCCTACCTAGGTAAGTCCTTCTGTTACACACAGTAATTATATAGATAAACTTGACTGCTGTTTAATGGACTCCTACCTAGGTTAGTACTTCTGTCACACAAAGTAATTATATAGATACACCTGACTGCTGTATGATGGACTCTTACCTAGGTAAGTGCTTCTGTTACACACAGTAATTATACAGATACATCTGACTGCTGTATGATGGACTCCTACCTAGGTAAGTGCTTCTGTTACACACAATAATTATATAGATACACCTGACTGCTGTGTGATGGACTCCTACCTAGGTAAGTGCTTCTGTTACACACAGTAATTATATAGATACACCTGACTGCTGTATGATGGACTCTTACCTAGGTAAGTGCTTCTGTTACACACAGTAATTATACAGATACATCTGACTGCTGTATGATGGACTCCTGCATAGGTAAGTGCTTCTGTTACACACTGTAATTTTATGGCAGCACGGAGGCTTCATATTATGCATTATCCTTCCTCTCTGCCCCCTCAGCAGCAAAGGAAACTTTATTAAAATAACAGTTTAACAGAAGAAAAACTTGCTAGTATGACACTCCTCCCTCCCAACCAATCACCAGTCCTTAATCCTGTAAAACTGGGATACAGCCTTGACTTTCCCTCTTTCCTTTGCTGCTCCCCTCAGAGATAAGTCACCTTTACTAGTTCTCTTGTTTACTTGTGTATCTTGGTTTGTTTGGCCTTTGACTGACTGGCCTGCTGGGGTGTGTTCCACCCTTTGTGTTCCAGTCAGTCATTGCCTATATATATATATATATTTATACTGTACTTGTATACAGTTGTATGTCTTGGTTTGTTTGGCCTCTGACTGACAGGCCTGCTGGGGTTTGCTCCACCCTTTGTGCTCCAGTCAGTCATTGCCCATATTTTGAACTGACCTTATATATTTGCCTTTGTTTAATTAACCTGGTCTGGGCTTTATGTGGAATTGCTGTTCTGCGCTTTGGCGCCGGCCTCCTTTTCATTCAATTTGCAACATTACTTTCTCCATGGTCTTGTGTGACCTGCTTTTTCACCCTCGTGCCAAACGTTTCGGCACATCTATACGTCTCTGTTCGGCCTGGTCATTTCAACGATCGGACAGCCTTCTACTGTCTCGGACATCGGATCGCTTTAATGCGCGGTTCGGCACTGTGTTCCTTCTGCTGGTTTTGGCCTTCCGGACCCTCAGTTCAGTGCCCATGATGTGGCATCCATTTTGAGGATCGCTCACCTCGCGGGTTCCTGGGCTAGTTTGTGTCTGAACGTTCCTATTGCTTTTAAAAGTTTGTTTTCTTTTCCATATCGTTTTTGCAGCTGCATTAATAGCTTTGGCTCTTATTTATTGGGCTACTCATAGCCTTCCAGGCTTCTCCTAGGCAGCCTGTTCCTGAGTATTGTTTTCTCTATCCATTGTGTCTCTTGACATTAATATTTTGTTATTAACTATATGTCCACTATATATTTATTGAGTCTATTCTTCCTATACACATAGGTACTTATTTTCAGCCTCTGGTTGCCCAGGGCTCCACCTGTATTCTGGCGAATTATATTATGGGGGGGTTTTAGTAGCTCCCCTTCTTGCCAATTTGTCGTTTGTTGTATCTATTATTTACCTGAATTTATTTCACCCTTGTAATTCCTATCTAGGCATAATCTACGTGCATAAGGCATGGATCTACTGGCATAGATCTTTAACCCTAGTAATTCCTATCTAGGCATAGATCTACTGGTATATATCTTTAACCCTAGAAATCTGGCATATATTTTTAACCTAGTAATTCCTATCTAGGCATAGATCTACTGGTATATATCTGTAACCCTAGTAATTCCTATCTAGGCATAGATCTACTGGTATATATCTTTAACCCTAGTAATTTCTATCTAGGCATAGATCTACTGGTATATATCTTTAACCCTAGTAATTACTATCTAGGCATAGATCTACTGGTATATATCTTTAACCCTAGTAATTTCTATCTAGGCATAGATCTACTGGTATATATCTTTAACCCTAGTAATTTCTATCTAGGCATGGATCTACTGGTATATATCTTTAACCCTAGTAATTCCTATCTAGGCATAGATCTACTGGTATATATCTTTAACCCTAGTAATTTCTATCTAGGCATGGATCTATTGCTATATATCTTTAACCCTAGTAATTCCTATCTAGGCATAGATCTACTGGTATATGTCTTTAACCCTAGTAATTCCTATCTAGGCATGGATCTATTGGCATATATATTTAACCCTAGTAATTCCTATCTAGGCATAGATCTACTGGTATATATCTTTAACCCTAGTAATTCCTATCTAGGCATGGATCTATTGGCAAGGCATGGATCTATTGGCATATATATTTAACCCTAGTAATTCCTATCTAGGCTTGGATATACTTGTATATATCTTTTACCTTAGTACTTCCTATCTGGGCATATATCTACTGGCATATATATTTAACCCTATTATTTCCTATTTGGACATGGATCTACTGGCATATATCTTTAACTCTAGCATTTCCTACCTGGGCATATATCTATTGGCTTATATATTAAACCCTAGTAATACCTATCTGGGCATATATATCTACTGTCATATATATTTAATCCTAGAAACTCCTATCTAGGCATGGATCTACTTGAATATCTTTTTAACCCTAGTAACCCCTGTCTAGGCATGGATCTACCTGCATATATCTTTAACCCTGTAAATTCCTATCTGGGAATATATCTACTGGCATATCTATATTTTACCTTAGTGATTTCTATCTAGGCATGGATCTACTTGCATGTTTTTATCTCTGAATTCCTATGGACATAGATCTACATACAATTATCTTTAACTCTAGTAATTCCTATCCGGGCATAGATCTGCTTGCATATTTCTTTCACCCCACAAAGACCTATCTGAATATGTATGTGTGTGTGTATGTATGTATGTATGTATATTATATTATATTATATATATATATATATATATATAGTGTTTGTATATGTATATATATATATATATATATATATATATATATATATATGTGTGTGTGTATGTATATGTGTATGTGTGTACATATTAACCCTAGTAGTTTCGTATCTGGCCACGTGTGTATGTTTATATGTGTATATTATGTTCCACTGACAGTACTCATCTTGTTACTTTGGATCTGCCTATATCTATATACTTTCCTCTAGTGATGCAGGAGTCCTTTGCCTATCATACACCTACTTGACGCTGGCATTCTGTCTGGCAGGGTTGAGGGGGTTTCCAGTGACCCGGTCTGGGACTTCCCTCTGCTTTTGGCGCACAGACTACGTAGTTCATCAGCTTCATGGAGCAGTCCATGCTGTGCATGTTTATATATGTTTGCCTTCCTTTGAGTCCATGTCTGCAGCTCTGTTTCACATGACCCAGCAGGGGGAAGTACTGCACATGATGCCCCCATCAATTCTGCACAGGCCATCCCTCGGACGGCTGCTTCTGTCTATCCTGGAGGAGACCTTTCTACTACACGCAGACATACCGTCCCTGACTGAGATGAATTTACTTCGGAAAAAAGGCAAATTATGCTGGCGCAGGCTGTACCATGCATTGACATCGCAAACCGATGGCGGTCATGACTGGTGCGGCTCTGTCCCACTACCCAGAACCTCACCTTAGTTGGGAGTATATCTGAGGAGAATGAAGCATTCAGGGCTAAACCTGACTCCTACGGTATTACCAGTGCTTTTGGGAATGCCTCCCTGTAGCATTTACCTACAATGATTTGTGGCCAGCTTTGATTTTGTGCGGTTTAGTTCCCACACCAGTGATCCTCTCCTCAAGAGGAAGATTTATTGAGGAAATGAGATCTAAAATGTTGAGTCTAATCTTGTCTATGACGAGTATGGGCAGCTTTAATTGTGCGGCTTAGTTCCCACATGAGACACTCACCTCAAGTGGAGGGTATTTGAGGAAATGAGATCCAGCGGATTGAGCCCAGTCTCTGCATGTTCCTGATTCCTTGACTGTGCCACTTCTGGGCAGCTTTGATTTGTGCGGCTTTGCCCCCACATGAGTACCTCTCCTTAAGAGGAAGATCTTTTTGCGGACTTGTGACCAGACGTTTTGAACCCGTTCGTTTTTCTTGACTACGTCAGCCAGTTTTGTTGAGGCATGTGCTTTTGGATGTTGAGTCCTTTTTCTTGACTCCGCCACTAAGGAGCGGCTTTGGTTGGTGCAGCTTCATTCCTTTCTGCATCTTTTTCCTCTGGTGGCAGATATCTGTGGTGTAGTGCCCTCACGAGGGCAACCTAATTTTTTCTATTATCGCTTTAAGTGTGGCTGGTGATGTTGAGGTTTGGGGCCATCCTCTGGTGGTGATAGTGGTTTTGGGGTTTCCTTTCTTACCTTGGGATAGTGGGGGGCAGACTCTCCCACTTCTCCCTCTGCTGGTCTTGTTTCTTTCAGTTCCATGGGTGTTACTACCAGCATGAATGTTTCTTCTTTTCTTGAATGTCTCTTCGATGGGTGTCTTGGCATCTTTGCTGGATAGAGGTTTTTTTCCCATTTCCAGCTGTTTGTTTTCTGTGTCTGTCCCACATGGTGTCTGCAGTTGCTACACTTTTTGCTAGTTGTTAATACCCTTGCATATTTGCGGGTTCAGTCTGGCAACTTTGGTGCATGCTGCACTTCTGTTCCCATCGTGCTTTCTGTTCTCTCTTTGGCTGCAGTATGCCTCAAAGGCGAATCCTCGGTATCTCTCCGTTTTCTGGCATCTTCATCCTTGGTATTTTTCTTTTCTTTCTTTGAGAAGGCCTGCACTGCGTTTTCATTTTTCTTAGTGTTTTGCATGTATCCTCCATTTTTTTCCCCTTGTTACACTTTTCAGACTATTTGTCTGTGCTGCTCGGTTTGTTTGCTTTGATGTTTGTGGCTCCTTTAAGAGGGTATCTGACATCAAGGTGTTCAGTACTAGGTCTTTTACTAGTGTTGAGCGAGCATGCTCGGCCGATGCTCGGATCGGCTCGAGCATCGCTCTGCTCGGCACATGGCGGTACTCGTACGAGTACCGCATGTGCTCGCCCGCCATGTTCGGGTCTCCTCCCCGCACGTTTCGCGGCTGCTGCGCAGCCAATAAACGTGCAGGGAGGCTCTGACATCAGTGTAATGCCAGCAGCCATGTTGGCTGCTGGCATTACACTGATTGGCTGGACAGAACCCGTGGTCGGGTGCTGCATAGCACCTGACCAGCGAGTTCGGCTCAGTCTTAGCCAGGGAGAGATGAGGATAGGAAGGGAAAGTCAGTGTAGGGAGAAGAAAAGCAAATTTGTAAAAAAAAAGACCCAAAAGTCCTTTTTAGGACTACTGTGTGTGGGGGCAGCAGTTTATTTTGTGTGTGGGGAAAAAAAACAAAACAAAAAAAAATTCATATATTCTGTTTAGTGTGCAAAGTTGCAGATTAGAGCACATTCTGTTTAGTGTGCAAAGTTGCAGATTAGAGCACATTCTGTTCAGTGTGCAAAGTTTCAGATTAGCAGCACATTCTTTTTAGTGTGCAAAGTTGCAGATTAGAGCACATTCTGTTTAGTGTGCAAAGTTGCAGATTAGAGCACATTCTGTTAAGTCTTCAAACTGTAAAATATCAAAGTCACATATTCCAGTCAGTGTGCTTCGCCGCAGTTTAGCAGCATATTCTGTGTACTGTGCACAGTTGCAGAATAGGAAAAAAATATTTAAGTTTTCAAACTGTAAAATATCAAAGTCACATATTCCATTCAGTGTGCTTCGCCGCAGTTTAGCAGCACATTCTGTGTACTGTGCACAGTTGCAGAATAGGAAAAAATACTGTTAAGTCTTCAAACTGTAAAATATCAAAGTCACATATTCCATTCAGTGTGCTTCGCCGCAGTTTAGCAGCACATTCTGTGTATTGTGCACAGTTGCAGAATAGGAAAAAATACTGTTAAGTCTTCAAACTGTAAAATATCAAAGTCACATATTCCATTCAGTGTGCTTCGCCGCAGTTTAGCAGCATATTCTGTGTACTGTGCACAGTTGCAAAATAGGAAAAAAATACTGTTAAGTCTTCAAACTGTAAAATATCAAAGTCACATATTCCATTCAGTGTGCTTCGCCGCAGTTTAGCAGCACATTCTGTGTACTGTGCACAGTTGCAGAATAGGAAAAAATACTGTTAAGTCTTCAAACTGTAAAATATCAAAGTCACATATTCCATTCAGTGTGCTTCGCCGCAGTTTAGCAGCATATTCTGTGTACTGTGCACAGTTGCAGAATAGGAAAAAATACTGTTAAGTCTTCAAACTGTAAAATATCAAAGTCACATATTCCATTCAGTGTGCTTCGCCGCAGTTTAGCAGCATATTCTGTGTACTGTGCACAGTTGCAGAATAGGAAAAAATACTGTTAAGTCTTCAAACTGTAAAATATCAAAGTCACATATTCCATTCAGTGTGCTTCGCCGCAGTTTAGCAGCATATTCTGTGTACTGTGCACAGTTGCAGAATAGGAAAAAATACTGTTAAGTCTTCAAACTGTAAAATATCAAAGTCACATATTCCATTCAGTGTGCTTCGCCGCAGTTTAGCAGCATATTCTGTGTACTGTGCACAGTTGCAGAATAGGAAAAAAATACTGTTAAGTCTTCAAACTGTAAAATATCAAAGTCACATATTCCATTCAGTGTGCTTCGCCGCAGTTTAGCAGCACATTCTGTGTACTGTGCACAGTTGCAGAATAGGAAAAAATACTGTTAAGTCTTCAAACTGTAAAATATCAAAGTCACATATTCCATTCAGTGTGCTTCGCCGCAGTTTAGCAGCATATTCTGTGTACTGTGCACAGTTTCAGAATAGGAAAAAATACTGTTAAGTCTTCAAACTGTAAAATATCAAAGTCACATATTCCATTCAGTGTGCTTCGCCGCAGTTTAGCAGCATATTCTGTGTACTGTGCACAGTTGCAGAATAGGAAAAAATACTGTTAAGTCTTCAAACTGTAAAATATCAAAGTCACATATTCCATTCAGTGTGCTTCGCCGCAGTTTAGCAGCATATTCTGTGTACTGTGCACAGTTGCAGAATAGGAAAAAATACTGTTAAGTCTTCAAACTGTAAAATATCAAAGTCACATATTCCATTCAGTGTGCTTCGCCGCAGTTTAGCAGCATATTCTGTGTTCTGTGCACAGTTGCAGAATAGGAAAAAAATACTGTTAAATCTTCAAACTGTAAAATATCAAAGTCACATATTCCATTCAGTGTGCTTCGCCGCAGTTTAGCAGCACATTCTGTGTACTGTGCACAGTTGCAGAATAGGAAAAAAATACTGTTAAGTCTTCAAACTGTAAAATATCAAAGTCACATATTCCATTCAGTGTGCTTCGCCGCAGTTTAGCAGCATATTCTGTGTACTGTGCACAGTTGCAGAATAGGAAAAAAATACTGTTAAGTCTTCAAACTGTAAAATATCAAAGTCACATATTCCATTCAGTGTGCTTCGCCGCAGTTTAGCAGCACATTCTGTGTACTGTGCACAGTTGCAGAATAGGAAAAAATACTGTTAAGTCTTCAAACTGTAAAATATCAAAGTCACATATTCCATTCAGTGTGCTTCGCCGCAGTTTAGCAGCATATTCTGTGTACTGTGCACAGTTGCAGAATAGGAAAAAAATACTGTTAAGTCTTCAAACTGTAAAATATCAAAGTCACATATTCCATTCAGTGTGCTTCGCCGCAGTTTAGCAGCATATTCTGTGTACTGTGCACAGTTGCAGGATAGGAAAAAATACTGTTAAGTCTTCAAACTGTAAAATATCAAAGTCACATATTCCATTCAGTGTGCTTCGCCGCAGTTTAGCAGCACATTCTGTGTACTGTGCACAGTTGCAGATTTGTAATATGAAGAAGGCGGGTAAAAAGGGACGGGGAAGTGGACGTGATCCTGATAGTTCAGGGCGCGGGTCAGGACGTGTAGAAACTGTGCCTGGTGCCAGAGCACAAGAAAGAAAGACATCCACCATACCTAGCTTCATGTCTCATTTTACAGGGCGTCGCAGGACATCACTCTCGAGGTCCGACCACTGCGAACAGGTGGTCGGTTGGATGTCAGCTGATACTGCTTCCAGTCGGTTAAGCACCACCCTGTCTTCCACCAAGTCCACTCTCAGTAGCCAAGAGTCTGGTCAACATAATCCTCACTCTGATCATCCTTCCTCCCACCATAGAGGGTCTGGTCAAAGAAGTGATCCCACACTGGGATATAGTGAGGAGCTCGTCTCATCACCAATCCTTCATTTGACCCTCTCTCCAAGCACGCTTGCAGAGGAACATGACATCTTGTGCCCTGATTCACAACCTCTAGAGGGTACCCAATCACAAGAAGATGACAGATGTGAACGGCATTTAAGGTCAAAGGAAGTAGTGGATGATGATGATGATGAGACACAGTTGCCATTAAATCAACCACTATTACTGTCTCAAGACCTTGATGAGGAGGATGATATACAGTTGTCAATGACTGAGTATGTGGTGGAATCAAGACATGAGGAGGATGATCAGAGTGAGGAAGTGGAGGAGGACTTGGTGGACGATGAGGTGACTGACCCCACCTGGGAAGGTGTAGAGCCGAGCGATGACAGCAGTCCTGAGGGTGAGCCATCTGCAGCACCGCAACAGGCTGGAAGAGGCAGTGGTGTGGCTACAGAAAGAAGGCGGACCGCACCAAACCGGCCCGCAAATGTTCCACGGAGCACCCCCTTGCGTAAATCTACCTTGCCAAGGGGTAGGTGTTCCGCGGTATGGCGTTTTTTTAAGGAAAGTGCGGACGACAAAAGAATTGTAGTTTGCAACCTGTGCAACACCAGAATGAGCCGAGGCATGAACACTAGAAACCTCAACACCACCAGCATGATCCGACACATGGCATCCAAGCACCGTAATAAGTGGGAGGAACGCCTGGATCGCCCATCTGTGTCTGCAGGCCACACCACTGCCTCCTCTTCCCCTGTTTTCGGTGCCGGCCAATCGCCTGTCGAAGGCGCAGGCCCGCATACCTCCCGCCCTGCACCTGTACCATCTGAAGCACCATCAGCGACCACATCCACTTCCCTGTCCCAGCGCAGCGTCCAAATGTCGTTACCCCAGGCATTTGAGCGCAAGCGAAAATACCCAGCCACCCACCCACAGGCCATAGCACTAACCTCACACCTTTCCAAATTACTGGCCATCGAAATGCTGCCATTTAGGCTTATGGAGACTGAGTCCTTCCGCAGCCTGATGGCAGCAGCTGCCCCTCGGTATGCGGACCCCAGCCGCCACTACTTTTCCCGGTGTGCCATCCCCGCATTACACCACCATGTGTCCCGTAACATCACCCGTGCCCTGACCAACGCAGTTACTGGGAAGGTCCACTTAACGACTGACACATGGACAAGTGCTTGTGGCCAGGGACGCTACATTTCCCTGACGGCACACTGGGTGAATGTCGTGGAGGCTGGGAGCGACTCGGACCCTGGGATGGCACGGGTGCTACCCACGCCGAGGATTGCGGGCCCTCCATCAGGGTTTCCGCCAGCACCTACGTTATTGGCTCCTCCTCCTCCGTTTCCACCTCCGAATTCTCTGCGCGCAGCGCCACTCACCCATCAGCCGGTAGCTGGAAACAGTGTAGCACTGCAGTGGGGAAGCGTCAACAGGCCGTGCTGAAGCTGATCTGCCTTGGGGACAAACAGCACACGGCCTCAGAGCTGTTGCAGGGGATTAGTCACCAGACCGAGCAGTGGCTCTCGCCACTCAACCTGCAACCAGGCATGGTTGTGTGTGATAATGGGCGTAACTTGGTGGTGGCTTTGGAGCTCGGCAAGCTCACACACGTACCATGCCTAGCGCATGTATTTAATTTAGTGGTTCAGCGATTTCTAAAAACCTACCCCAATGTGCATGATCTCTTGACCAAGGTGCGCCGCGTGTGTGCACATTTCCGTAAGTCATCAACAGCTTCAGCCGGCCTGTTGAAGCTGCAGCAGCGCTTACAATTGCCAGCTAACCGGCTGCTGTGTGACGTGAGCACGCGCTGGAACTCCACCTTCCACATGTTGGCCCGGCTTTGTGAGCAGCAGAGGGCAGTAGTGGAGTACCAGCTGTTACACGGTCGTCGCCTCTCCGTTCAACTTCCTGTAATCAGAAGTGAGGAGTGGGAATGGATGTCAGACCTCTGTGAGGTTTTACGCAATTTTGAGGAATCGACACAGATGGTGAGCGGCGATAACGCTATTATCAGTGTAACCATCCCACTTCTGTGTCCACTGAAACGCTCGCTGCTCACAATTAAAACCGACGCTTTGCATGTGGAAGAGGTGGAAATGCGGGAGGAAGAGCTTACACAAGGTGATAGCCAGAGCACCCTCACTTCGTCTTCTCAGCGACAATTGGAGGAGGCGGAGGAGGAGGAGGAGGAGGAAGACACGGTTGCCTCCGCTACAGAGGGTAGCCATGGAACTTTAGTTCCATCTCTTCAGCGTGGGTGGGCAGAAGAGGAGGAAGAGGATGAGGAGATTGAGAGTCATCCTCCTGGTGAGGACAGCGAAATCTTGCCTGTTGGTACTCTGGCACACATGGCTGACTTTATGTTAGGCTGCCTTTCCCGTGACCCACGCGTTATACGCATTTTAGACAACACGGATTACTGGGTGTTCACCCTTCTGGACCCCCGCTACAAAGAGAATTTCTCATCTCTCATTCCTCCGGTGGAGAGGACAAGCAAAATGGTGCAATACCAGAAGGTTCTTGTTGAAAAATTGCTCCAAAATTTTCCATCTGACAACGCTGGCGGCAGAGTACGTGCTACCTTGGCCAACCGAGAAGGGGAGAAAAGGGGAGCACACAGCAGTTCCGACAAAGGCAGGGCAACACTCTCCAAGGCGTGGGACACCTTCATGACACCCCGCCAGCACCCTCACCCTGATGCGCAGCCTAGTGTCACAAGGAGGGAAAAGTTTTGGAAGATGGTGAAGGAGTACGTAGCAGACCGTGTCAGCGTCCTCAATGATCCCTCTGTGCCTTACAACTACTGGGTGTCCAAGCTGGACACGTGGTATGAACTGGCACTCTACGCCTTGGAGGTGCTGGCCTGCCCTGCCGCCAGCGTTCTGTCTGAGCGGGTATTTAGTGCTGCTGGTGGCATCATAACAGAGAAGCGTATCCGCCTTTCCACCGACAATGCTGATAGGTTGACACTTATAAAAATGAACAAGGCCTGGATTTCCCCTGACTTCTCCACTCCACTGGAGGAAAGCCCCGGAGGAACATAAAGTGACTTTATATATGTTATTTACAATGATGGGAATACTCTGTATTCCCATTCACCCCTTCCACCCAAAAAACGGGTATATGGTTGACTCTTAATCTTCTCATCCTCCTCCTCCTCTTCCATATACCTGGTGATATAATTTTTATATAGGGCCAGCTCACCAGCGGGCCCTGTGATATAATTTTTATATAGGGCCAGCTCACCAGCGGGCCCTGTGATATCATTTTTATATAGGGCCAGCTCACCAGCGGGCCCTGTTTGACAATTTTTGTATAGGTCAGCTCACCAGCGGGCCTTCTCATATAATGTTTTATTGGGTCAGCTCTCTAGCGGGCCCTCTCATATAATGTTTTATAGCGTCAGCTCACTAGCGGGCCTTCGCATATAATGTTTAGGATGGTCAGCTCCGCAGCAGACCCTCACCCATAATGTTTTAGATGGTCGGCTCAGCGCACGTTTCCCTCTTAATCATGGCCTCAGTTCAGAAAAATCAAGGAAATTTTTGGGAGAATTTGCCTCTGCGCACGTTTCCCTCTTAATCATGGCCTCAGTTCAGAAAAATCAAGGAAATTTTTGGGAGAATTTGCCTCTGCGCACGTTTCCCTCTTAATCATGGCCTCAGTTCAGAAAAATCGAGGAAATTTTTGGGAGAATTTGCAGATGATATACAAGTAAATATACAGCAAATACTGTTTGGTAACAATTTTTCGCCTAAAGTCGTTTTTATCTGCCTTTTTGTGTGTTTTACGGTCAGTCTGTAAAAATGGCGTACTACGGGCGAAAGATCGTTCCCAGCAGCGATGTTGGAGTCCAAGATGCATCCAGACATCCTCCCTATGCTGTCCCTGAACCATTTCTGTGGTGTTTCCATCCTTTTCTGCCCTTTTCCTATGGACCAGGCACCCTCCCCTCATCAGAGCAGGGGGTGCCTGGTGTAATGCTCGAGTCCTCCCATTGACTTCAATGGGGCTCGGGTGCTCGGCCGAGCACTCGAGCCTCCGGGGGTGCTCGGTCAGAGCACCCGAACACCCGAGCATTGGGGTGCTCGCTCATCACTATCTTTTACCCGTGAAGGTGTTCTTTTCCAGATCTTTCTACATACTAGATGAGAGCGCGAGTGGTTTCTTAGCCATCTTATGAGGTTTGGACGGTAAATTTGAGGAGTACTGTATTTAAACAGTTGCTAATTTCCTTTTGCAAGCCACTTTTACTGGTTTCTGCAGCTACCTTGGCCCACTGGGTTCGATGGATTATGCATCTTGCAGGTATTGATATCACCTTATTCGGAGCACATTCTTCTAGAGGTGCTGTGGCATCAATGGCTTTGCAAGTTGGTGGTAGGTTGGAGGATATACTTAGGCCTGCAGATTGGTCTAGGGAGTCCATGTTTAAAGGTTTTTAGTGTAAACCAATTGATTGTTTCTAATCAAGTTTTAGATAATTTGTGGATAAGCTTTAAACTTGCATAATATGAAGCCTCCGTGCTGCCATAAAATTTGTGGATTTTCCTAACTATTGTGATGGAAAGTCAGAATTTTATTAAAGACACGGAGGCGAATATTATCCCTCCCTTTGTTTCCCTACCCTATCACATTTCTCTTTGTTTTACAGGTTAACTATCAACCAATGGTTAATTAATTAAGATTATGTATTCTGCACAGCTATCGTCCCATGGGTTGAGGATACGGGACTGAAGACTCTGTTATGTTGAACTCAAGGTTTCAGTTATTGGATGGAGAAATTCCCAGCCTAAGGATTATAGTTCCGACTGTTGTGATGGATGAATTTGAGAGTTTTCTTCGGTCGCAGGAAAGAGGGAAAGTCAAGGCTGTATCCCAATTTTACAGAATTAAGGACTGGTGATTGGTTGGGAGGGAGGAGTGTCATATTAGCAAGTTTTTCTTCTGTTAAACTGTTATTTTAATAAAGTTTCCTTTGCTGCTGATGGGGCAATGAGGAAAGATAATGCATAATATTCGCCTCCGCGTCTTTAATAAAATTTTGACTTTCCATCAAAAAAGTTAGGAAAATCCATGAATTATATAGATACACCTACAATGCGTTGTATAACCTTCGGGCACTCAAAATGTTAATTAGTAATTACCATCATCCCAATAAATCAAAAACTACTTACTGCCTGAGGACATATATGTACGTCCCGAGCGGATGTCCCAGGTGGACAGAGGACGTACATGTAAGTCCCAGGAATCTTTTTAAGAAATGAAAAAAAAACATGTTCGGGGGGCGTTAAGTGCTGGCCGTGTGCGCATGCTGTCGGTAACTAAGGGGTTAAAATATTTCAGCTACCCCTATGCATGGCTGGTAGAAAACAAATTGCAACAAATTAGCCCAAATAAGTTTCCTGTAAGAACTAAAGTCATTACAAAACACACAAGAGAACAATAATAAATACATTCTTACGTATTCCAATTTGTGTTTCATCACACGTTTCTTTAAACTGCTTCGTATTTTAAATAATTATTTTTCATATAAAACATCCCTTGTAGAAGTTCCCTCAGCGAAGAAGGTTAGAAAATGTTTACTACACTGGTCAAAAAGGGTAAGAAATCAGTTATCAGCAGCTGAAGAGAAATATTCACTAAAATTTAAATGTTTTTTCACCAGTAAGTGTCTCTTCTGTAGTTATATCTTGGTGACCTGCTAAACTGTAATACTGGAGACCGCCATTTGCTCTTTCAGGTACCTCAGTGTTGCTGCTCAGCAATGCATCACTCCCCTCCAGTAGCACTGACTTCAAATCTTATCCCTACATTACCTCCCCACTCACTGACACTGCTCAGTAATGCATTGCCCACCTCCCCTAGCACTGACTTCCTGTCTTATCCCTACATTACCGCCCCACTCACTGACACTGCTCAGTAATGCATTGCCCACCTCCCCTAGCACTGACTTCCTGTCTTATCCCTACATTACCTCCCCACTCACTGACACTGCTCAGTAAGGCATTACCCACCTCCCCAAGCACTGACTTCCTGGCTTATCCCTACATTACCTCCCAACTCATTGACACTGCTCAGCAATGCATTGCTCACCTCCCCTTGCACTGACTTCCTGTCTTATCCCTACATTACCTCCCCCACTCACTGACACTGCTCAGTAATGCATTGCCCACCTCCCCTAGCACTGATTTCCTGTCTTATCCCTATATTACCTCTCACTGACACTGCTCAGCAATGCATTACCCACCTCCCCTAGCACTGACTTCCTGTCTTATCCCTACATTACCTCCCCCACTCACTGACACTACTCAGTAATGCATTGCCCACCTCCCCTAGCACTGACTTCCTGTCTTATCCCTACATTACCTCCTCCACTCACTGACACTACTCAGTAATGTATTACCCACCTCCCCTAGCACTGATTTCCTGTCTTATCCCTATATTACCTCTCACTGACACTGCTCAGCAATGCATTACCCATCTCCCCTAGCACTGACTTTGTATCTTACCCCTGCATTACCTCCCCACTCACTGACACTACTCAGCAATACATTACCCACCTCCCCTAGCACTGACTTCCTGTCTTATCCCAACATTATCTCCCCACTCACTGACAGTGGTCAGTAATGCATTACCCACCTTCCCTAGCACTGACTTCATGTCTTATCCCTACATTACCTCCCCCACTCACTGACACTGATCAGCAATGCATTACCCACCTCCCCTAGTACTGACTTCCTGTCTTATCCCTACATTACCTCCTCCACTCACTGACACTGCTCAGCAATGCATTACCCTCCTCCCCTAGCACTGACTTCCTGTCTTATCTCTACATTACCTCCCCCACTCACTGACACTGCTCAGTAATGCATTACCCACCTCCCCTAGCACTGACTTCCTGTCTTATCCCTACATTACCTCCCCCACTCACTGACACTACTCAGTAATGCATTGCCCACCTCCCCTAGCACTGACTTCCTGTCTTATCCCTACATTACCTCCTCCACTCACTGACACTACTCAGTAATGTATTACCCACCTCCCCTAGCACTGATTTCCTGTCTTATCCCTATATTACCTCTCACTGACACTGCTCAGCAATGCATTACCCATCTCCCCTAGCACTGACTTTGTATCTTACCCCTGCATTACCTCCCCACTCACTGACACTACTCAGCAATACATTACCCACCTCCCCTAGCACTGACTTCCTGTCTTATCCCAACATTATCTCCCCACTCACTGACAGTGGTCAGTAATGCATTACCCACCTTCCCTAGCACTGACTTCATGTCTTATCCCTACATTACCTCCCCCACTCACTGACACTGATCAGCAATGCATTACCCACCTCCCCTAGTACTGACTTCCTGTCTTATCCCTACATTACCTCCTCCACTCACTGACACTGCTCAGCAATGCATTACCCTCCTCCCCTAGCACTGACTTCCTGTCTTATCTCTACATTACCTCCCCCACTCACTGACACTGCTCAGTAATGCATTACCCACCTCCCCTAGCACTGACTTCCTGTCTTATCCCTACATTACCTCCCCCACTCACTGACACTACTCAGTAATGCATTGCCCACCTCCCCTAGCACTGACCTCCTGTCTTATCCCTACATTACCTCCTCCACTCACTGACACTACTCAGTAATGTATTACCCACCTCCCCTAGCACTGATTTCCTGTCTTATCCCTATATTACCTCTCACTGACACTGCTCAGCAATGCATTACCCATCTCCCCTAGCACTGACTTTGTATCTTACCCCTGCATTACCTCCCCACTCACTGACACTACTCAGCAATACATTACCCACCTCCCCTAGCACTGAATTCCTGTCTTATCCCTTTATTACATCCTCCACTTACTGACACTGCTCAGTATTGTATTGCCCACTGCCCGTAGCTCTGCCTTCCTGCCTTATCTCTGCATTACATCCTCCACTTACTGACACTGTTAAGCAATGTATTACCCACCTCCCCTAGTACTGACTTCCTGTCTTATCTCTGCATTACATCCCCACTCACTGACACTGCTCAGTAATACATTACCCACCTCCCCTAGTACTGACTTCCTGTCTTATCCCTACATTACCTCCCCCACTCACTGACACTGCTCAGCAATGCATTACCCACCTCCCCTAGTACTGACTTCCTGTCTTATCCCTACATTACCTCCCCCACTGACACTGCTCAGCAATGTATTACCCACCTCCCCTAGCACTGACTTACTGTCTTATCCCTACATTACCTCCCCACTCACTGACACTGCTCAGTAATGCATTGCCCACCTCCCCTAGCACTGACTTCCTGTCTTATCCCTACATTACCGCCCCACTCACTGACACTGCTCAGTAATGCATTGCCCACCTCCCCTAGCACTGACTTCCTGTCTTATCCCTACATTACCTCCCCACTCACTGACACTGCTCAGTAAGGCATTACCCACCTCCCCAAGCACTGACTTCCTGGCTTATCCCTACATTACCTCCCAACTCATTGACACTGCTCAGCAATGCATTGCTCACCTCCCCTTGCACTGACTTCCTGTCTTATCCCTACATTACCTCCCCCACTCACTGACACTGCTCAGTAATGCATTGCCCACCTCCCCTAGCACTGATTTCCTGTCTTATCCCTATATTACCTCTCACTGACACTGCTCAGCAATGCATTACCCACCTCCCCTAGCACTGACTTCCTGTCTTATCCCTACATTACCTCCCCCACTCACTGACACTACTCAGTAATGCATTGCCCACCTCCCCTAGCACTGACTTCCTGTCTTATCCCTACATTACCTCCTCCACTCACTGACACTACTCAGTAATGTATTACCCACCTCCCCTAGCACTGATTTCCTGTCTTATCCCTATATTACCTCTCACTGACACTGCTCAGCAATGCATTACCCATCTCCCCTAGCACTGACTTTGTATCTTACCCCTGCATTACCTCCCCACTCACTGACACTACTCAGCAATACATTACCCACCTCCCCTAGCACTGACTTCCTGTCTTATCCCAACATTATCTCCCCACTCACTGACAGTGGTCAGTAATGCATTACCCACCTTCCCTAGCACTGACTTCATGTCTTATCCCTACATTACCTCCCCCACTCACTGACACTGATCAGCAATGCATTACCCACCTCCCCTAGTACTGACTTCCTGTCTTATCCCTACATTACCTCCTCCACTCACTGACACTGCTCAGCAATGCATTACCCTCCTCCCCTAGCACTGACTTCCTGTCTTATCTCTACATTACCTCCCCCACTCACTGACACTGCTCAGTAATGCATTACCCACCTCCCCTAGCACTGACTTCCTGTCTTATCCCTACATTACCTCCCCCACTCACTGACACTACTCAGTAATGCATTGCCCACCTCCCCTAGCACTGACTTCCTGTCTTATCCCTACATTACCTCCTCCACTCACTGACACTACTCAGTAATGTATTACCCACCTCCCCTAGCACTGATTTCCTGTCTTATCCCTATATTACCTCTCACTGACACTGCTCAGCAATGCATTACCCATCTCCCCTAGCACTGACTTTGTATCTTACCCCTGCATTACCTCCCCACTCACTGACACTACTCAGCAATACATTACCCACCTCCCCTAGCACTGACTTCCTGTCTTATCCCAACATTATCTCCCCACTCACTGACAGTGGTCAGTAATGCATTACCCACCTTCCCTAGCACTGACTTCATGTCTTATCCCTACATTACCTCCCCCACTCACTGACACTGATCAGCAATGCATTACCCACCTCCCCTAGTACTGACTTCCTGTCTTATCCCTACATTACCTCCTCCACTCACTGACACTGCTCAGCAATGCATTACCCTCCTCCCCTAGCACTGACTTCCTGTCTTATCTCTACATTACCTCCCCCACTCACTGACACTGCTCAGTAATGCATTACCCACCTCCCCTAGCACTGACTTCCTGTCTTATCCCTACATTACCTCCCCCACTCACTGACACTACTCAGTAATGCATTGCCCACCTCCCCTAGCACTGACCTCCTGTCTTATCCCTACATTACCTCCTCCACTCACTGACACTACTCAGTAATGTATTACCCACCTCCCCTAGCACTGATTTCCTGTCTTATCCCTATATTACCTCTCACTGACACTGCTCAGCAATGCATTACCCATCTCCCCTAGCACTGACTTTGTATCTTACCCCTGCATTACCTCCCCACTCACTGACACTACTCAGCAATACATTACCCACCTCCCCTAGCACTGAATTCCTGTCTTATCCCTTTATTACATCCTCCACTTACTGACACTGCTCAGTATTGTATTGCCCACTGCCCGTAGCTCTGCCTTCCTGCCTTATCTCTGCATTACATCCTCCACTTACTGACACTGTTAAGCAATGTATTACCCACCTCCCCTAGTACTGACTTCCTGTCTTATCTCTGCATTACATCCCCACTCACTGACACTGCTCAGTAATACATTACCCACCTCCCCTAGTACTGACTTCCTGTCTTATCCCTACATTACCTCCCCCACTCACTGACACTGCTCAGCAATGCATTACCCACCTCCCCTAGTACTGACTTCCTGTCTTATCCCTACATTACCTCCCCCACTGACACTGCTCAGCAATGTATTACCCACCTCCCCTAGCACTGACTTACTGTCTTATCCCTACATTACCTCCCCACTCACTGACACTGCTCAGTAATGCATTGCCCACCTCCCCGAACACTGACTTCCTGTCTGATCCCTTCATTATCTCCTCCACTCACTGAAACTGCTCAGCAATGTATTGCCTACCTCCCCTAGCACTGACTTCCTCTCTTATCTCTGCATTACATCCCCACTCACTGACACTGCTCAGTAATGCATTGCCCACCTCCCCTAGCACTGACTTCCTGTCTGATCCCTTCATTATCTCCTCCACTCACTGAAACTGCTCAGCAATGTATTGCCCACCTCTTCTAGCAATGACTTCTTGACATCCCTACATAAAATTCCCCACTCACTGACACTGCTGAGGAATGCATTGCCCCCCTCCCCTAGCTCTGACCCCTGTCTTATCCCTACATTACTTCACCACTCACTGATACTGTTCAGCAATGCATTGCCCACCTCCCCTATTACTGACTTGCTGTCGTATCCCTACATTACCTCCCCACTCACTGACACTGCTCAACAATGCATTGCCCACCTCCCCTAGCACTGACTTCCTGTCTTATCCCTACATTACCTCCCCACTCACTGACACTGCTCAGCAATACATTACCCACCTCCCCTAGCACTGAATTCCTGTCTTATCCCTACATTACCTCCCCCACTCACTGACAATGCTCAGCAAAGCATCAGCCACCTCCCCTAGCACTGACGTCCTTTTTTATCCCTACATTACCTCCCCACTCACTGACACTGCTCAGCAATGTATTACCCACCTCCCCTAGCACTGACTTCCAATATTATCCCTACATTACCTCCCCACTAACTGACACTGCTCAGCAATACATTACCCACCTCCCCTAGCACTGACTAGCTGTCATATCCCTACATTACCTTCTCCACTCACTGACACTGCTCAGCAATGCATTACCCACCTCCCCTAGCACTGACTTCCTGTCTTATCCCTACATTACCTCCTCCACTCACTGACACTGCTCAGTAATGTATTACCCACCTCCCCTAGCACTGACTTCCTGTCTTATCCCTACATTACCTCCCCCACTCACTGACACTTCTCAGCAATGCATTACCCACCTCCCCTAGCACTGACTTCCTGTCTTATCCCTACATTACCCCCCACACACACACTCACTGACACTGCTCAGTGGGGTGTGTAACGGATTTCTTCTCACAATCAGATGTGCTCTGTCTGTAGTAGCCTGTAGTATGCTGAACACATTTACCTGAAAGACTTAAGTAATACAAGTAAAATCTGTTTCTTAGTTTACATTACTCTGTGTCACTGCTAGACTATCGATAACAGCAGAGTGCTTCCACTCAGAGGTGGTATCTGTAATACAATCCCATGCAGTCCTAATGATAATTATATTATTATAAATAAAAAATACAATATGCAAGAACATAAATGTATATTGAATTTTGCTCATTTTCCCCGCACTGTACTTTTATTGCCTCTAATATCAGATAAACAAACATAGTTTCAATCATTGTACCATACCTACTTCAGGAATCAATTGTTTTTCAGTGTTGGGAACCTGCATTCTATACATTTGAAGGGAAAACTAATTTCTGAAGGTCCTTCCTTTTCTGTATTCTCATCACTTGGTGAAGTAGTAAATGTCTTAGTGTTGTGTTCATCCATCTTTTCTTTCCTGAACTGTACAATACTGCATACTAAATCCAAAGAGAACAAGGTCATTGCCACGGCTAGAGGATGCTATGATCAAAAATGGTTATGCGTCAAAGATGCTTGACTTTTATAATCATAATTCAGTGTAGGATAAGTCACAATTAAAGGGTACTGTTCCTATAGTTTTTAAAGGAAATCTATGGTCAGGCGCGTGTTTTTATTTTTAAAAAGCAGGAAAAATCATGAAATATATGGGGTTTTTAGTTTTTTTTTGACACTATCAACAAAACTTTAGTAATTTTGAAAGCAAAACAAATGGGGCTAAATGTAGCCATTTATTTTGTAGAAAACTAGTTATTTATATGTATAGAGGATGGTAATTAAAGAGCATGCCATGTAGGCACTTTTTGTCTTCACCCTAAATTACATTACTTTCCAGTCACTGATATTTAACCATTTCAGTGCTAGGGTATTGTTACGGTTCAGTACACTCAGACACGGAGGTATAGGTAAAAATACAGCTTTATTGAGACACACGATGAACAAGGTAACCCTCACGGGTCCAGTATAGCACACTGACACAAGACAGGTTACAAATGGTTAACCCACACGGGTCCAGTATAGTGAACACACAATACTGACACAGGTCAGGTAAATGCAATAGATACAATGTATGACGCCCACTTAACTAGTGAAGTGCCGGTCGCAACACTCTGCAGGCTAACCGTTGCCTGAATTACAGGAGGCCACAGGAACAGACTGCCAACTCAGGCTCTGGACACCTGTGAATGTGACCAATGGTGGGCTCCCACCAACGACTAACAGAGGTCAGAACTCGTGCTTAACGGAGGCTCTACCGAAATAACCCAGCTCTGTGTGCACGCACTACCTGACAGGGTTAATAGGCTATGGAATATATGGATGGCCACAGGAAACTCCCTACTTGACAGCAGAATACCAAGCCCAACCAATACTGCCCAACGAAACCCAATGGTAGTAATTGCGAGGCCCTTTCCCCAAAGGGGTTAATGTGCTGTGGTCTGTACAACAGAATATACCGGAGGCACCCTACTGAACCAACACAGACCAAGCGAGTTCAACACGGAGTGGAAGCAGCGAGACTCTGGCAACGGATGAGAGTGTGCAGTCAATGGGCTCAGCACTTTGACAAGACACAGGATTGGTGCCCAACCGGGAGGCTGGCAACAGCAACACGAATCGCCATCTGGAACAGCAGAGCAGGAACCTCACCCGGACGGGCGACAGAGAGATCAGGAACGTCAGCCAGGCCAAGTCGTACACGGAGCAGGATCCTCAGACGAGCCGGTTCGGTACACAGAGCAGGGTCTTCAGTCACACCAGGTTGGTACACGGAGCAGGAATGTCAGCCGGGCCGGGTCAGAACAGGAAGCAGGAATGTCAGCCAATCCGAGTGGGTTCACAGCAGCAGCAGCAGGAACGAGATGAGAGAGTGGTCAGGCAGTCCGGGGTCATACACTGGATCAGAACAACGATTACTAGCGTCAGGCATCAGGTACACCACGAAAGGGCACTCGCAGAGTGACAGCCCAGGGTATAAATAGGCTGTCACTAGGAGGAGCAGTACAGGCAGCCAATAGGAGAATAGAATCCGCCATGATGGACAGAATGTCGCCCAGATCACGGGTGCCGTGATAGGTATTTGGGCAATGAATTGTTGGGCAGTGTCGGTGAGTGGGGAGGTACTGTAGGGATAAGACAGGAAGTCAGTGCTAGGGGAGGTGGGTAATGCATTGCTAAGCAGTGTCGGTGAGTGGAGGTGGTAATGTAGGGATAAGACAGGAAGTCAGTGCTGCTAGGGGAGGTGGGTAATGCATTGCTGAGCAGTGTCAGTGAGTGGGGGAGGTAATGTAGGTATAAGACAGGAAGTCAGTGCAAGGGTAGGTGGGTAATACATTGCTGAGCAGTGTCAATGAGTGGAGAGGTAATGTAGGGATAAGACAGGAAGTCAGTGCAAGGGTAGGTGGGTAATACATTGCTGAGCAGCGTCAGTGAGTGGGGGAGGTAATGTAGTGATAAGACAGGAAGTCAGTGCTAGGGTAGGTGGGTAATACATTGCTGAGCAGTGTCAGTGAGTGGGGGAGGTAATGTAGGGGTAAGACAGGAAGTCAGTGCTAGGGGAGGTGGGTAATGCATTGCTGAGCAGTGTCAGTTAGTGGGGAGGTAATTTAGGGATAAGACAGGAAGTCAGTGCTACGGGAGGTGGGTAATGTATTACTGAGCAGTGTCAGTGAGTGGAGAGGTAATGTAGGGATAAGACAGGAAGTCAGTGCTAGGGGAGGTGGGTAATGCATTACTGAGCAGTGTCAGTGAGTGGAGGAGGTAATGTAGAGATAAGATAGGAAGTCAGTACTAGGGGAGGTGGGTAATGCATTGCTGAGCAGTGTCAGTGAGTGGGGATGTAATGTAGGGATAAGACAGGAAGTCAGTGCTAGTGGAGGTGGGTAATGCATTACTGAGCAGTGTCAGTGAGTAGGATGTAATGTAGGAATAAGACAGGAAGTCAGTGCTAGGGGAGGTGGGTAATACATTGCTGAGCAGTGTCAGTGAGTGGGGAGGTAATGTAGGGATAAGACAGGAAGTCAGTGCTAGTAGAGGTGGGTAATGCATTGCTGAGCAGTGTCAATGAGTGGAGAGGTAATGTAGGGATAAGACAGGAAGTCAGTGCAAGGGTAGGTGGGTAATACATTGCTGAGCAGTGTCAGTGAGTGGGGGAGGTAATGTAGGGATAAGACAGGAAGTCAGTGCTAGGGGAGGTGGGTAATACATTGCTGAGCAGTGTCAATGAGTGGAGAGGTAATGTAGGGATAAGACAGGAAGTCAGTGCAAGGGTAGGTGGGTAATACATTGCTGAGCAGTGTCAGTGAGTGGGTGAGGTAATGTAGGGAATAAGACAGGAAGTCAGTGCTAGGGTAGGTGGGTAATACATTGCTGAGCAGTGTCAGTGAGTGGGGGAGGTAATGTAGGGGTAAGACAGGAAGTCAGTGCTAGGGGAGGTGGGTAATGCATTGCTGAGCAGTGCCAGTTAGTGGGGAGGTAATTTAGGGATAAGACAGGAAGTCAGTGCTAGGGGAGGTGGGTAATGTATTACTGAGCAGTGTCAGTGAGTGGAGAGGTAATGTAGGGATAAGACAGGAAGTCAGTGCTAGGGGAGATGGGTAATGCATTACTGAGCAGTGTCAGTGAGTGGGGGAGGTAATGTAGGGATAAGACAGGAAGTCAGTGCTAGGGGAGGTGGGTAATGCATTACTGAGCAGTGTCAGTGAGTGGAGGAGGTAATGTAGAGATAAGATAGGAAGTCAGTACTGGGGGAGGTGGGTAATGCATTGCTGAGCAGTGTCAGTGAGTGGGGAGGTAATGTAGGGATAAGACAGGAAGTCAGTGCTAGTGGAGGTGGGTAATGCATTACTGAGCAGTGTCAGTGAGTGGGGGAGGTAATGTAGGGATAAGACTGGAAGTCAGTGCTAGTGGAGGTGGGTAATGCATTGCTGAGCAGTGTCAGTGAGTAGGATGTAATGTAGGAATAAGATAGGAAGTCAGTGCTAGGGGAGGTGGGTAATGCATTACTGAGCGGTGTCAGTGAGTGGAGGAGGTAATGTAGTGATAAGACAGGAAGTCAGTACTAGGGAAGGTGGGTAATGCATTGCTGAGCAGTGTCAGCGAGTGGGGACGTAATGTAGGGATAAGACAGGAAGTCAGTGCTAGGGGAGGTGGGTAATGCAGTGCTGAGCAGTGTCAGTGAGTGGGGAGGTAATGTAGGGATAAGACAGGAAGTCAGTACTAGGGTAGGTGGGTAATGCATTGCTGAGCAGTGTCAGCGAGTGGGAGAGGTAATATAGGGATAAGACAGGAAGTCAGTGCTAGAGGAGGTGGGTAATGCATTACTGATCAGTGTCAGTGAGTGGGGAGATAATGTAGGGATAAGACAGGAAGTCAGTGCTAGGGGAGGTGAGTAATGCATTGCTGAGCAGTGTCAGTGAGTGGGGAGGTAATGTAGGGATAAGACAGGAAGTCAGTGCTAGGGGAGGTGGGTAATACATTACTGAGCATTGTCAGTGAGTGGGGGAGGTAATGTAGGGATAAGACAGGAAGTCAGTGCTAGGGGAGGTGGGTAATGCATTACTGAGCAGTGTCAGTGAGTGGGGAGATAATGTAGGGATAAGACAGGAAGTCAGTGCTAGGGGAGGTGGGTAATGCATTGCTGAGCAGTGTCAGTGAGTGGTGGAGGTAATGTAGGGATAAGACAGGAAGTCAGTACTAGGGGAGGTGGGTAATACATTACTGAGCAGTGTCAGTGAGTGGGGGAGGTGATGTAGGGATAAGACAGGAAGTCAGTACTAGGGGAGGTGGGTAATACATTACTGAGCAATGTCAGTGAGTAGGGGAGGTAATGTAGGGATAAGACAGGAAGTTCCTGCACATCATGCCTTAATTGCCATCATCTATATATTTGAAATATTGGAAGTTGGAAGTTTTGCAAATATTTTCATTTATAATGGAATCAAGCCTAAATTAGCACATTCTATAAATGTAAATAACAAAAAATATTTTTCTAAGAATGACTAGTAAAACATGTAGGCGATCTTGAAAGCTGTTCCAAAATCAGCAACACCGTTTATGGGTGACAGGGTCCCTTTAAATTATATAACGCACTGTACACTTTGTGGCTCTGTATAAATAAATATATTCATTCCTTTTCATTTCCAAGCACTTTCTTTCCCAGTCCCCTTCCTCCATAGCCGGCGCTTTATGAGAATTGACTTAGTTATATTTTATGAGCAGGAAACAAAGTTTAAAAGGAGTTTTGGGTTTCCCAGCAGTTTCCACCTTTGCTGAAAGAAAAATCCTTCACTATAAAAAGAAAAAGGTCCCCCGAACTTTTCTCCAAATGTCACCTCGTCTCACACCGATGATAAACAGGAGCTGGCTTCATTAGACTCTGAAATCACAGCTGCAATGTTTCCCCAAAGACTCACAATGCACGGTGAGCAGACAGCGCTGGGGCCATTACAACCCAATTTAAATGCATTAGGAAGAGGACAGGATTTTGCATTTGATAATCTTTCTTGCAAGATAACTATTTTTTTTTATATTGACTTTCATTTTTTTTCCACTGTCTCAGTTAAAAAGAGCAAAGCGTCTCTCCGTTCTTTTTTATCACTGCTTGGAAGAAATATATTTTTTTACAGCCTATGAAAATAAAATTAAAATAAAGTAAAATCCTATTAACCCTTTAAAGGGATAGTAATGTTTCATAATAAAAGCAGCTCCAATTAATCTTCATAGTATTTGGACTCTGGATAGTGTTATATCAATACCGTCAGAGTTGTAGTTCAAGAGTAATTCAATGATAAAGTATCCCCCTCCCATTCCTTTTACTGATGTAACACTGTTCAGATCAGAGCAGCAAGACTGTCCGGATGGATCGCAGAGAGGGACAATCATCAGTGATCATAAGGAAAAACCTGAAAAACCTCTCAAGGGGGCAGGGTTTTCATTGTTCTCACAGTAAGAAGATTGTCCCTCTCTGCAGTCTACCTGGGCACCTCCCTTCTGATCTGGCTGAGCAGTGTTACATCAGTAAAAGGGGAGGGAGGGGGATACTTTATCATTCAATTACTCTTGAACTACAACTCTGACAGTATTGAAATATCACTCTCCATGGCCCAAATATTATGAAGATTAATTGGAGCTGCCTTTATTTTTTTTTTAATCATTACCATCCCTTTAACCCCTTAGTGACCGGCATTCCTGGGACGTTTCCATCCCAGAAGGACCGTTCTGACCCACACCAACGCGCCGGTACACGTGACCTGTTGCGTGTATCAGCGCATCACTTTGGGGCCTGATAGAGATCTCTCCGATCTTGGAGCGGTCTATTTCATGCCCTATTTTTACTTACAGCGCTCCCGGTAGAGAGCTGTAAGTAAAAAGTACGTGACGTACTATGACCATCATCAGTCCTTAAGTATTTCAAGGACCGTGATGGTCATAGTATGTCACATGTCGTTAAGGGGTTAAGGAGCAGAGTGATTACCAATGTGTGGCAGACTATGTTGGTCCTTAAAGGGATAGTAATATTTTGTTTTATCTTTATTTTATAGGCATTAAAAAAACATGAAGAACGATATGTCTTATCTCGCAAACCTTTATGGTTTGAGAGATATTCACAAGAAAGTTTCCCCTCCCGCCCCTTTTACCTAGTGTAAGCCATCTCTTCTCAGATGTGGAATGTAGTCCATAGACCAGACAGGTAACAGCAGGGGACAATCTTCTTCCTATGAGAACAATGAAAGCCCTGTCCCCCTTGACAAGCTTTTCAGGTTTTTCCCTTATCTTAATTGAAGATTGTCCCTCTCTGCAGTCTACCTGGTCACCTCTCTTCTGATCTGGCTGAGCAGTGTTACATCAGTAAAAGGGGCAGGAGGGGGATACTTTATCATTGAATTACTCCTGAACTACAACTCTGACAGAAATGAAATAACACTCTCCAAAGTCCAAATACTATGATAATTAATTAAAGCTGCTTTTATTATGAAACATTACTATCCCTTTAAATAGTTAAATCAACCTTCTCTACTAAAAGCACATTTTATGTAGAGTTTTGGAATTCACCTCCATGCTGTAGCAGACATCTTTTTATTTAGAAAACGAGTTGTCGAGTTGTATAGATTACGTTGATTTGTACAGACGTATAGATTATGCTAAGTAAGCCATACTATAGAGACACATCCTGTCTTAACCTTTTGAGTGCCAAAGGGTTAATTATATGTTACCTACATCCACTGACATAGCTCTGCAATGCATTGCTCACCTCTCTTAACTCTTAAAGGGTTAATGCCAGTTAGTGGAAGAGGTATAAGACATTTTGCAAGTCTTCCCATCACATTACCGGTCCTACATATCATGAATTTGGCAGTTTTGGGGGACATAGTTAAATGACCGAGAGATGCATTCTATTTGGCTATTCTCCTATTATATTGTATCAAAAAGGCCTGGTCTATGATATATTCATTTTTTGGAGCCAGAGAGGCCTCCCCAGGATTTGCAGTTCAGATTGCCAAGGCTGCAAATGGTCACAAACACCACAGCCCCGCCCAGTGCCCCCAACAGCACCCTCCCACATTCCCTACACTCACCCAAGGCCCTTCTCATCCCATCCGATCCCAGACAGTCTGCCAGGCATTGCTGTGAAATGACTTGCAAATTCCTTGGCAGGAGAGTGGACAATCAATATGTTACAGCTGTCTAAACAACTGAGGGGTTAAACAGATCATAAATTAAGTTGTTTAATTTAATTCAAAATTGACCTTAAATAGTTTTAGGAAAGAACATTCTCACTCCATCCTGATCAGTTCAGTATGGAGTGGGTCAGTCCATAATACTGACCTGCTGCGGCTAATGTACTAAAATTTGGTTCAATTCTTGTGCAAACCAAGTGCACTATAAGGAACAAATAAAAACTCTTACTGGTTTAAATGTGAGCCTTTTATCTAATCGAATGCTAGAGAATGCTTTAACATGTTGCTCTGCAATTCATTGACGACCTCTCCAGCATCAAGGGATAAATCAAGGGAAATGTATATCCTAGAATATATAAGACCAGATGTATGTTTGTCTGATGCAATCATGCGCAGTAGAGACTGCTGGAACGTCTAATGCAGTCATGCGCAGTAGAGACTGCCCGAACGTCTGATGCAGTCATGCGCAGTAGAGACTGCCCGAATGTCTGATTCAGTCATGCGCAGTAGAGACTGCCCGAATGTCTGATGCAGTCATGCGCAGTAGAGACTGCCAGAACGTCCGATGCAGTCATGCGCAGTAGAGACCGCCGAACGTCTGATGCAGTCATGCGCAGTAGAGACTGCCCGAATGTCTGATGCAGTCATGCGCAGTAGAGACTGCCAGAACGTCTGATTCAGTCATGTGCAGTAGAGACTGCCCGAATGTCTGATGCAGTCATGTGCAGTAGAGACTGCCCAAACGTTCGTTGCAGTCATGCGCAGTAGAGACTGCCCGAACATCTGATGCAGTCATGCGCAGTAGCAACTGCCCGAACGTCTGATGCAGTCATGTGCAGTAGAGACCACCGAACGTCTGATGCAGTCATGTGCAGTAGAGACTGCCTGAATGTCTGATGCAGTCATGTGCAGTAGAGACTGCCCAAACGTCCGATGCAGTCATGCACAGTAGAGACTGCCCGAACGTCCGATGCAGTCATGCACAGTAGAGACTGCCTGGATGCAGGAAGACAGGTGCTGGGAGGCCAGTGTACACAGGCTTTTATACCAGTCTATATATAAAAGAAACCTGCTTGCCTGGCACACACACCCATTGATGGCAGTAAGGGGGAGATATTCAAATCCTCAGTATACTGCCTGTCCAGTTTTTGAACTACTACTTTACTCTCATGTCCCTGTACTGTAATGCTGCACATTCTACAGCTACACTGTGTTTTTTTACTGTACGGTACACAGCACAACTGATGGAGCTGTATGATGACTTGCCTAAGCCCAGTCAGCTGTCACTGTCACCTAATATATTTATTTTTTTATTCTTTTTTATTTATTTTTTTATTTATTTTTTTAAGTTCTCCACCCAGTTGTCTTATCACAGTGTGTCCAAAAAAAATTATAACTCAAAAACAAAATCAACAATGTCTTTCCCCAGACTTCCCCACCCAGCACAGGGACAGTAACAGCAAGATCAGCAAACAGGTCCCTAGCTGCCTGTGTCTTGCCTGTCAGTCACATGAAATTTTGGAGTATTTGGGGGTCAATCTCCTTCCTCCCTTCTTATCCACTAGAGTGCCCCCAGACTCCCCTAATACAGAGAACAAATGTCCTAACTAAATGACTCCCTAAACCAAGCTTCAATTCCCCTTTATTTGCCTATCTCCTCTAGCTAAAAAACATGCTGCTCTCTCCTCTCACAACATAGAATGGCTGCTGTGAGACCTGACAGTATTTTATATGTCTGTAAAAAACTTGTGTGTGATGTAGAAATATTTTTCTTCCCATTGATTTCAATGGGTGGAAAAGGTGGAAAACAGTGGGAAAACTGTACTTTTCGCTGGAAAGTTTTCGCCAAGCGGAAAGTGCCATTAATCACCGATTTCAGTTTGAGGAGAAGATTTTTGCCCATCCCTAGTGCTAAGACGTGAATGATTATTGGGACTAGAGGCCTCTCTGTATAGAACTGCACACTTCAAATAAACACATGACATCGCCAAAAGGGTTTATTGTCCATCAATTGCCTTGATTCTAAAAAAACATGTAACACACAAGACAGATACAGTCATACTCGTGAGGCACCCAATATTAATTCCATACAATTAATCACTTGAGCTATAGAACAAGTGTCATTGTATTACAATTAATAATCAGCTCCACAAATAAAAGGACCATACCCATCAATCATATAAATTAGTGCAGGCTAGTACAAAGTGCAATCAATTAATTAATATAATTCATAAATCACACGTCAAGGAGATGAGACATCACTGAGTCATGTAGATGCAATGTGCACGTTACTAGTCAATAGTCACAATAAGTTCCTGAAATGGATGGCGAATGGATGAATTTCATTGATGAGAAATGTTCCCTGAATGGATGAGGTGGTGTAAACCAATAGATGAATTTAACCCACTGAGTGTCAGAGAGGTATCCAATGCATTGCTTCTCTTTGACACTAAAAAGGTTATCGATAGAAGTGTACTGCAACAATGGATAAACTGCAGTAAATAGCAGCTATGTGTTGAAGCAGCCAATACTGGCACATCATGGGTTAAACTCACACTCGGTGAGGCTGATATGTTATGGATTAATTCTTAGTCAAACCAACTGCATTGTAGGCAACAAATAACAAACAAATGGAGGACAAAGGGGACTCGAGCACACACTCCACAACATCAGAATGAATAAGGATATTCATTAATTCTCACACTTGCAGACAGGCTGGGAAACAATAATGAACTCTCAGGCAAAACACAGAATAAGAAACATTCGGCCCATCTAGTCACCCATTTTTCCTATTGTAAAAACCTCCATCACACAGCAGTCAGGCGCATCTATATAATTACTGTTTGTAACAGAAGCACTTACCTAGGTAGTAGTCCATCATACAGCAGTCAGGTGTATCTATATAATTATTGTGTGTAACAGAAGCGGTTACCTAGGTAGGAGTCCATCACACAGCAGTCAGGTGTATATATAATTACTGTGTGTAACAGAAGTACTTACCTAGGTAGGAGTCCATCACACAGCAGTCAGGTGTATCTATATAATTACTGTGTGTAACAGAAGCACTTACCTAGGTAGGAGTCCATCATACAGCAGTCAGGCATATCTATATAATTACTGTGTGTAACAGAAGTACTTACCTAGGTAGGAGTCCATCATACATCAGTCAGGAGTATCTATATAATTACTGTGTGTAACAGAAGCACTTACCTAGGTAGGAGTCCATTATACAGCAGTCAGGTGTATCTATATAATTACTGTGTGTAACAGAAGTACTTACCTAGGTAGGAGTCCATCACACAGCAGTCGGGCATATCTATATAATTACTGTGTGTAACAGAAGTACTTACCTAGGTAGGGGTCCATCATACAGCAGTCATATGTATATCTGTATAATTACTGTGTAACAAAAGCACTTACCTAGGTAGGAGTCCATCACACAGCAGTCAGGTGTATCTATATCATTACTGTGTGTAACAGAAGCACTTACCTAGGTAGGAGTCCATCACACAGCAGTAAGGCGTATCTATATCATTACTGTGTGTAACAGAAGTACTTACCTAGGTAGGAGTCCATCACACAGCATTCAGGTATATCTATATAATTACTGTGTGTAACAGAACCATTTACCTAGGTAGGAGTCCATGGTACAGCAGTCAGATGTATCTATATAATTACTGCGTGTAACAGAAGCACTTACCTAGGTAGTAGTCCATCGTACAGCAGTCAGGTGTATCTATATAATTACTGCATGTAACAGAAGGACTTACCTAGGTAGGAGTCCATCATACAGCAGTCAGGTGTAACTATATAATTACTGCGTGTAACAGAAGGACTTACCTAGGTAGGAGTCCATCATTCAGCAGTCAGATGTATCTATATAATTACTGTGTGTAACAGAAGCACTTACCTAGGTAGGAGTCCATCACACAGCAGTCAGGTGTAACTATATAATTACTGTGTGTAACAGAAGCACTTACCTAGGTAGGAGTCCATCACACAGCAGTCAGGTGTATCTATATAATTACTGTGTGTAACAGAAGCACTTACCTAGGTAGGAGTCTATCACACAACAGTCAGGTATATCTATATAATTACTGAGTGTAACAGAAGCACTTACCTAGGTAGGAGCCCATCATACAGCAGTCAGGTGTATCTATATAATTACTGTGTGTAACAGAAGCACTTACCTAGGTAGGAGTCCATTACACAGCAGTCAGGTGTATCTATATAATTACTGTGTGTAACAGAAGCACTTACCTAGGTAGGAGTCTATCACACAACAGTCAGGTATATCTATATAATTACTGAGTGTAACAGAAGCACTTACCTATCATGCAGCAAAACCCGTGCAGTTGGTGATTCAACCTGGAAGAGAAAAGATCTATCTCTAAAGGTTCCCAGACCGCCCAAATTTGGGAGATGATCTCCCTGTCTAACATCCAATAGCTTCTGTCTGATAGGTATCTTGAATTCCAATCGGCCACCGCTTTGGACAGGCCTGGGATATATTCCGCCTGACTGATATATTTCTGCCTAGGAAAAAATGCTAAATCTCATTTGCCAATTCTGCAAACTGTTTTGACTTGGTTCTGCTTAGACAGTTGATATATTAAACCACCAAGATATTGTTCCTCTTTAAAGGGATAGTAATGTTTCATAATAAAAGTAGCTCTAATTAATCATCATATTATTTGGACTTTGGAGAGTGTTATTTCAATACTGTCAGAGTTATAGTGCAAGAGTAATTGTTACGGTTCAGTACACTCAGACACGTTAGGTTTAGGTAAAAACACAGTTTTATCGAAGCACACAAGAAATAATGTAACCTTCACGGGTCCAGTAAATAGCATCAACTGACACAGGACAGATTACAATTGGTTACCCACACGGGTCCAGTAAAGTGCACAACACAATACTGACACAGGTCAGGTATATCATGATACAGTGTAGGAGTCCGATATTACAGTGGAGCCACTGGCAGAGTGGCTAGCAATAGCTGCGGCACAATGTCACTTAAAGAAACAGGAGGCGACAATGGCTTAAGAGTAACGGAGGCAAAGGTAACTAGCACAGTTTAACTATGGTGGACGCCCACCGTGGACTACAAAGGCTGGTCAGAGCTCGCACCAAATGGATGCCCAACGGAGAGGTCAACACCAATGCTCCTGCTATACCCCAAAGGGTCAATGTGCTTCACATAGAATGGATGGCAACCGGAAGCGCCCAACTGATCTACAGAAACGGTACCCCCAGGGTATTGGAAGCAACCACCCTGGTATAGCAGAGGATACGAGGCAACGCCCCTGAAGGGGTTAATAATCGCAATGGTCTGGATAACGGCAACCACAGGAAGCGCCCAACTGAACCCACATAAGACCAAGCGATGTAGCATGGTGTGAAAGGATACTAGCACACTGAGACTCTGAGCCAACTGGTAGGATCGGAGAAGGTACTGGAGTACCGGAGACGTGAGACACACACTGAGGGAACCGTGCAACTGTAAGCAGCCAGAACTGCCGGAGATAGTCCAGCAAAGCAGCTAAGAGCAGGAACCACCGCCAAGCTGCTTCGGAAACCAGAACAGGAACGTTAGCCAAGCTGAGTCGGAGCAGGAAGCAGGAACGTCAATCTCGCTGGGTCGGTACACGGAGCAGGAACGTCGATCTCGCCGGGTCGGTACACTGAGCAGGAATGTCAGCCAGGCCGGGTCGGTACACTGAGCAGGAAAGTCTGCCAGGCCGGGTCAGAACAGGAAGCAGGAATGTCAGCCAATCCGAATCGGTACACAGAATCAGGAGCAAAGGCTAATGCCGTGGTCAGGCAATCCGGGGTCATACACTGGTATCAGAATCACAGAACTAGCGCTAGGCATCAGGTACCGTTGCCGTTATTTACTGGCTTCAACCGCCTCCTGGCGGTGTGCACATATGGAGTACCAGTTTCCGTGCTGTCTACAGTCGGGATGAGTTACTCGTTCCTTTACTGACGTGTCCATTGTTATCACTGTCGCTAGCTGTGCTCACTCTTGGTTGGGAGTTATAGGCAATCCTATGGGCATTATACCACCCTTGTTAAACCTCACTATCACCCTAGAGTTCTAGGTCTGGTTCACTTTCTCACCCTGCCTACCGTACCGCTGTGGCCTTAGGGCTCAAGAGACAGCTGTAGTGTGGTGGTCCTTCTCCTGTACACATCTGTACTATCGGGCACCCATTGCCTTCCATGGTCTGTTGACTCTGTCTCACCCTCGCATTCTAAGTTGCCATATCCGTGGGTTAGTTGCCTCCTTTCAACCCTAGCATTCTAGGGCCCTTGTTTCCCAGTGTCCGTGGGTCTTGTGCCTCCATACACCCCTAGCATTCTAGGGTCCTTGCTGCTAGTAGCTGTGAGTCTTGGGCCTCCATTCTAACCTAGTGTTCTAGGGCTCCAGTGTCGCTTCCAGCAGGTCGCTGCCTCCACCTCACCCTAGCGCTCTAGGGCACCTGCTACCAGTCTGTCTGTCTGTTCGTTGTTTTGACATACTGTTCCTATCTGACCTGTGTAAGCTGTGGGAAGTACCTGTACTGTCTCCATCTGGGCTTGTATTTTCTAACTGTAACTTTATTTTCAATAAAGTTCTTTTTTAACCTTACAAGTATTTGTCTGAGTGTTCTTCAAAACCGTGACAACAACTTCCTCTTGAGGAGAAGGATTCTTATGTGGCGCTAAGCCACATGATTACAAACTGCCTGTATTCTGCAGTGTCCTTAGTGATGAATCATCACACTTACTCGTAGTCTTTTGTTTCACAGCACCTGAACATACCCCAGTTTTGGAAATGTGCTTCCGTTTTTTGAGAGCACTTTCTCCTTTTTTCCACAGAATCCTCCTTAGCTGACTGGGAATCAACAGCCAGCCAATAAGCCTCCAAAGCGCCTGAAGATTTAATAATGGTTGAGTCCAAAGGCCCTGAGGGTTTAGAAATGATACTTCCCATAATGGTGGTGCTTTTGAAAGCCAGTGTAAAAGACTCCCTCAAAGTCTCAGAAAGTTGCTGCACAGCTGATGTTACAGCCAAATTCAAATATTTTGTAACCGATTGCTCAATAAACTTTTGGAAAGGAGCTGTTTGGGGCATAGAAGGCAATGCAGACTCATCCGTTCTGGTATCTCTATGGATGAGAGGTTCAGCTATATCTGGACTGCCACTATCTTCAGACTGTGCTGTTTGTAACTGATAATAAAGTGTGTATATATACACATATAATGTTATACTGATCTCACACTAGGCAGTAGCTTCTCCAAATAGAACAGTAATAGCTATTCATATATTAGTAATAGTAATACATCACAGATGTAGTAACAGCTGTGATAGCTATATATCTCAGATTTAATAATAACTGTTCTAAAATGACATACAAACAGCAAAGAATTATAGCAGTCTATATGGAGAAATAATTCAAAAGTAAATATAAAGATATTTGGAACACTAACCCTAGAAATGGAAAATGCAATGAAAATTACTCCAATACTGACTTAGGGCCCAAGAGCTCGCTGTTGACATGTCAACGCTGCTCTAAAAGGCACGCATGCGCAGAAGCCTCCTAAACTCAGCTGGTGTGACCTACGCAGCACAAAAAAAAAATCAGCTCATGTGCGGCCTATGCAGCAAGCATTGTTCATGCTAGGCCTACTCAGTGCATCCTACGCCATCCGACTCTATGGACAGACACAGAGAAGAGCTTGTGTGTCGTCCTAAACAACACAGAAAAAGCTAGGTGCTGCCCAAATAATAAAAAACACAAAACTTAACATGAGTGCTCACGTGCCCTAGACTACACCAAAAATCTCTTGCAGCTGCATAACTAGTAATTGAAATGTCTGAAAGAAATTAATAATGGCCAAATTTCAGCACTAATTGTACAAGAAACTACAGTAAAATTAGACAATGGCTTTGACACAGTCTAATCCCCCAAACAGCCACACAAAAGGATAATTATCAAACCATACACATATGAAATTGCACAAAGGAACAACACATTAAGAGCTACATGTACTTAGCTGAGGGAGTGGGTAAGAAAGAGGAAGAGGATAGTGCTGCACTTCAGTTTGGAGTATTAAGGACTGTGTGATTGGTTGAGAAAAAGGGATGTCATAACTAGAAAGTTTTTTATTTGTTGTATTTGCAAATAAAGTTTCTTTGCTGATGAAGGAAGTCAGTGGGAAAGATTAAGCATAATATGAAGCCTCCGTGCTTGCCATAAAATTACTGTGTGTAACAGAAGTACTTACCTAGGTAGGAGTCCATCACACAGCAGTCAGGTGTATCTACATAATTACTGTGTGTAACAGAAGAACTTACCTAGGTAGGAGTCCATCATATAGCATTCACATGTATTTATATAATTACTGTGTGTAACAGAAGCACTTACTTAGGTAGAAGTCCATCATACAGCAGTCAGGCGTATCTATATAATTACTGTGTGTAACAGAAGCACTTACTTAGGTAGAAGTCCCTCATACAGCAGTCATGTGTATCTGTATAATTACTGTGTGCAACAGAAGGGCTTACCTAGGTAGGAGTCCATCATACAGCAACCAGGTGTATGTATATAATTACAGTGGGTAACAGGACTTATCAGGGTAGTTGCCATTTATACAGTTATATATATATATATATATATATATATATATATAATAACTAATATTTATATAGTGCCTTCCTCCCAGTGGGACTCAAAGTGCTTTCAGAAATAACCGAGTTGTCAGCTGAAATAATAGATGTTATTATTACCTAATCAATGGTACTCATTTATAAACCTCAGAAGGATGAAGGGCTGAGTTGACCCTGCTGGGATTCGAACCTGCAACTTTGTGGTTTGAACAGGCTCTATCTTTACCACTGAGCTATCTCACTATCAATGTGGGATGGCGTTGCCTGTCATATTATTTACACAGAGAGACATTGTGTGAAACAGAAATATGCAGTGTTATAGACACGCACTTAAAGAAACAGAGCATGTCACATACTGTGAAAAGCATACATACAGAGAGACACACATACATGGAAGTATGTCACATATGTAGACAGTGTGTGACAGATGCAGTGGTGATGTATATATGCTGATAAGAGTTGTAAAAAATGTTTTAGTTGCAGTTCTTCAGCTTGATGAATAAGGCCCTGTATCCTTTTGTACATGGAAAGCTTACAGTTGAAGTGAGTGTGCTCTGTTACTTGATGAATAAGACCCTGTATCCTTACGGTTGAAGTGGGCATGCTGTGTTACTTGGTGAATAAGGCCCTGTATCCTTACAGTTGTACTGAGTGTGCTGTGTTACTTGATGAATAAGACCCTGTATCCTTACAGTTGAAGTGAGTGTGCTGTGTTACTTGGTGAATAAGGCCCTGTATCCTTACAGTTGTAGTGAGTGTGCTGTGTTACTTGATGAATAAGACCCTGTATCCTTACAGTTGAAGTGAGTGTGCTGTGTTACTTGATGAATAAGGCCCTGTATCCTTACAGTTGTAGTAAGGGTGCTGTGTTACTTGATGAATAAGGCCCTGTATCCTTACAGTTGAAGTCAGTGTGCTGTGTTACTTGTAGAAGGTCACAGTGAGAAGAATAAGGAATAACTTAGATTACAGCAGTGGATACTGCTGTACATTTGAAGAAATAGTTTGGCAGACAGAGGGTTAAGTGACAGATACAGTGATAGATAATGTAATGGTGATGTGGTAGTAAAATGGCGAGATTGGGACTATGGATGAATGGCAAGGGAATAGGTGAGTGGAGGTGACAAGGGAGGAGGAGATGAGAGATCGAGGAGAAGAGGGACAGTGAAGTGTTAAAGTAAAGTAATGGGTGAGGGGGAGAAATGACTATACATAGACAGTGAAGTAGACATGAAATACAGGGCTGTAGGGTTACTGCATTATACAGACATAGTGTAGCAGTTGGTTGGAGAGAAGCACTTTAACTCTGAGTGTGAGAGAGGTACACAACACATTGCTGTGTAATGAGTTGTATAGTCCTCTGGCAGTGAAAGGAATATGTGACACATGTTGGGCGCTCCTTGCATTAGTGGGCCGTGGTGGTCAGCTGGGACAGAACCGGATTATTTGTCCATGGGCCGTAGGCAAGGGATCAATAGAGGGACCCCTAACAGCTAATAGGCTTCAAAACAGGAAGGCTCATATACTAAGGAAAGTGGTGGAATTTTGTTGAAAAGTAACAGCAGCACAGGGAACAATACTCTTTTATTTAAATGGGCGTTTTAACGTCTTCAATGCTAGACAGGTCAGCAAAGCATTTTATTTGTTCTGTATGGTACAGATGAATCGCTCCTCTTTGAGGCCAAAAAGGTATCCAAGGCATTGTAACAGCACTCAAAGGGTTAAATTGAAACAAAGTGAGTCCATCAGCCCCAGTTCTTATCATGGAAACTGAAGACTGGTGTGTTTTCCCCAGCTGACTCCACTCACCTGAATCCAATCTGTCTCTGAGTGTCCCAGTGCATTATGGGACAGGGGGTGGAAAATAGCCATTTTGCAGTACTTCACTAAAATCAATGCAGTCCTGCAGTATGCATTTCTCCTATGCGTCCCCTGTTAAAGGTGAGGTCTGGTCAGCCTAATGTTGGGGGGCGGGCTAACTCTTCCTTACAGCCACTCCTGGGTGTGTGTGGCAGGGGATGCAGGTTCTCTCTCTTTATATATATATATATAATAACTACCAATGTGGGACGCCGTTGCCGACATGTTATGACCGTTGGGTGCACTTGTGTGAAATGTAGACACACTGATAAACACAGACATATGCAACACACAGTGAGCGGCAGAAACATGCAAAAGACATGCACACATGGACACACATATGTAACAGATGTACACACACACACGCACAACATATATGTGCAGAAACACATGCGTTGTGCACCCCTCTGGCACTCAAAGGGTTAAGGTATAGAGAGGCATGTCAGAGTTAAATAGCAGTGGGATGTGTATTCATACCTGGGAACTTTGACTTGGAGTCCTTGGAAGGGACGGATGTGGAGAAAGCAATGGGAAATTTCGGTTAAAAGTGGATGGGGCTTAACATAAATGTGGAAAAGTGTTAGTAATAGGCTGGGGAAGGAGGAGAAGTGGGAGGGAAATGCAAGTTTACAGTGTGAGGGGTTTGAACACACTCCCTGAGGGGTAAAATTGATACACAACCCTGTGGCAGTCAGTGGGTTAAGTGTGTACCTGATGGCTGTCTGTCCAGTGTCTTGCATGACAAATGATGACAGTCAAGAAATAATTCAGCAATAAGGACCTACCTTAACCCTTTGAGTGCCATTTTGTTCCCCTGGTGCTGCAGCTTCCTTTGAGTGGCTGTACTACAGCCTGCTGAGGCCACTGGGAGTCAGGGTGAGTGACTGTGTGTGTGTCAGCCATATTTCTTTCTGGCTTTGTATATGTGTGTGTGTGTTTGGTGCTGTGTGAGTGGGGCGTGTGTGTGTGTTTGGTGCTTTGTGAGTGGGGCATGTGTGTTTGTCTGTGGTGCAGGAGCAAGTAGCATCCATTTTGTTTTTTTCTGACTTTGATAGTGGTGGGAGGGCTGCATAGTGGGGGCGGGCCAACTCCCTGCATGATTGAATCACCCAATGAGACCAGTAACTCCTCCTTTCTGCCTCCCCTGGGTGTGTTTTGGCTGGCACAAAGTCTTCTTTTATATATACAGATACACACACACACACACACACACACACACACACTGTCTTTGGTTTTGATTTCTTTTGCAGACCTCTGTATATGCAAAACTGATTTGTGTGTCTTTTATTATGGAAGACTATGAAGACATTGTTTTGTTATTGTATTACCTGTCCTAAAGGAAGTCCTGAGATCACTGTATCTAGGAAAATGCAGTTAAAATGCAAAATATAAACTGATACACCTGACTGCTGTATGAGGCAAATTTAATAAGAAAGTTAATATGTTACACAAATTGAGTCACTTATTCATAAAGCAAAATTCTCTTTAATAAGAAAAATGTTGATAAACTGACTTTTTCCCCTATGTTGGAACGCTGCAAAAATGTAACTAGAGATGATATCAAAACACAACACCCGACGATCCATCCGGGAGGTACCAGACTCTTGAATCCTTGATTGTCTTTCCTCAGAGCTACAATTCTAACAAAAGTGTGGAATCAGAGGAGGGAGATAGAGGGAATCCCTCCTCGGTTAACCACTAAAATGAAGCTCTTTGATTGAGGCACTCTAAAGAAACGACTACAGATGTACAAAAATATAAATGTTTATTGGTACAAAAATCATAGATCAATTATAAAAACATTTAAAAACATCAAAGGACAGGTAAGATATTCTAGAAACCTCACGATGTGCCATCAGACTAAGTAAACAATACATAATATAATGAAATATCAAATTATAAATGTAAGAAGATATTTAGTTATAATATTCCTAAAAAAAAAATAGTAAACGGACAAGACAATCTCCAAAAATGAATAACTCTATACCCCCAGAGCTAGGCTTCACTCTGATGTTTAGGGCAGAATGCCAGAAATGTCTGTAATCACTATTTACAGCGTGCTTTGGATGGGAAAATGATTAGCACCAAAAGTTACTGTTTTTACCATGTTTTTCTCAGTTAGTGAACTTTTTTTTAGCGAATACTTTTCAAAAAGTGAAAGTGGCTAAAATGTCTAATATTTTGTGAGAGGATTAGCAATTGCTCCTAATATGGCAAAGTAATCAGCAGACATTTTCATTAACTCTACTGTTAATTTGGGAGCATATGCTAACTTTGCTATCAATTTAAGAACATGTGCTTTTCAGCATCAGATTATTGTGAACCATTGACAGTTACTGTTTTACTTCCCTTTTTTTCTCTCTCTCTTTTCCTCTCTACCCCCCATACCCTCTCAATATATGCACTGAACCCCCATTAGCTTTGGATTCCACACCTAGTATCCGGTGCCCCCCACACAATCCATATTCCCACCTTGCGATAGAAACTACTGAACCTATTAGCTGATATGTACATGTAGGCTCTTTTTCTCCATTAATGTTGACTTACAAGAAGTTGTAATCCCAGCTGTTTATTTGTCGTCTATCTTGACTTGTTTATCCCCTCTGATTGTACCTCTTCAAAACATTCAATAAAACATTTTCAAAATAAAAAAGAGATTGATACAGTCTATAGGAACTGAGGGGGATTGATACAATGTATGGGAAGTGAGGAGATTGATACAATATGAAGGAAGTGAGTGAGACTGATACAACCTATAGGAAGTGAGTGAGATTCATGCAGTCTATAGGAGTGACTGTGATTGATACAATGTATAGGAAGTGAGTGGGATTGATACAATAAATAAGCGGTGAATGTGATTGATACAATCTATGGCAAGTGGTTGGGATTTATATAATGTCTAGGAAGTGAATAAGATTGATACAATCAATAGGAAGTGAGTGATATTTTTACATATATGGGATGTAAGGGAGATTGATACAAAGTGTAGACGTGAGTAACATTCATACAGTCTAAAGGAAGTGAGTGAGATTGATACAATGTCTATGAAGTAAGTGAGACTGATACAGTTTATAGGAAGTAAGTGAGATTGATGTAGTCTATAGAAAGTGAGGGGATTGATATAATCTGTGGGAAATGAGAGAGACTGATACAGTATATAGGAAGTAAGAAATATCGACACAGTCTATACGAAGTGTGTGAGATTGATACAGTTTATAGGAAGTGGAGGGATTGATACAATGTATGAGGAGGGAGGCGACTGATACAATATGTTGGAAGTGAATCCTGTGTGTTTTATATGTAGCCTAGGTTACAGCTGGTTTTCTCCTCCATTGCTCCACTTGTCTGCTTACACATATGGCCCACAGAATTAAGTGCAAATTGGTGCACATTGGTCCACATTACCTTATATCTAAGGCCCTTAGGATCAAGCCCCTCGCTTTCAATATATTGGATCAATCCCCTGACTTCCCATAGATTGTAACAATTCCCTCACTTCCTTTAAATTGTATCAATCCTTTCCCTTCCTATATATTGTATCAATCTCACTTACATCCTATACATTGCATCAATGCCCTCACTTTCCATAGATTGTATCAATCTCACTTACATCCTATAGATTGTATCAATCTCATTTACATCCTATAGATTGTATCAATCCACTCACTTCCCATAGATTGTATCAATTCCCTCACTTCCTTTAGATTGTATCATTCCCTTCACTTCCCATACATTGTATCGATCTCACTTACATCCTATAGATTGTATCAATCCACTCACTTCCTATAGATTGTATCAATCTCACTCACTTCCTAGACATTGTATTAATCTCACTTACATCCTACAGATTGTATCAATCCCCTCACATCCTATAGATTGTATCAATCTCACTTACATCCTATAGATTGTCTCAATCTCATTTACATCCAATAGACTGAATCAATCCCCTTACGTCCTATAGATTGTATCAATCTCACATCCTATAGATTGTATCAGTTCTCTCACTTCCTATAGATTGTATCAATATCTCTCACTTCCTAGCCATTGTATCAATCCACTCACTTCCCATAGATTGTATCAATCTCACTTACATCCTATACATTGCATCAATCCCCTCACTTCCCATAGATTGTATCAATCTCACTTACATCCTATATATTGTATCAATCCACTCACTTCCTATAGAGTGTATCAATCTCACTCACTTCCTAGACATTGTATCAATCTCACTTACATCCTACAGATTATATCAATCCCCTCACATCCTATAGATTGTATCGATCTTACTTACATCCTATAGATTGTCTCAATCTCATTTACATCCTATAGACTGAATCAATCCCCTTACGTCCTATAGATTGTATCAATCTCACATCTTATAGATTGTATCAGTTCTCTCACTTCCTATAGATTGTATCAATATCTCTCACTTCCTAGCCATTGTATCAATTGCACTTACTTCCTCTATGTTGATATTTTTATATTAGAAACTCCAGTAGACTATGGACGATTGGATTACACAAAGTAACACGATGATAGCAGGGTTAAGTTTCTGTAAAAGTTGTGCTAGTTAATCTTTTTTATGCCCTTGTCTACTGAGAGCTTTTTAATTCTTTGATGCTAAGACTGGGAGTCCTTCAGCGCAGAGGGCTAATAAAAAATACATTAGCAAAAATATGGCATGGTTCCCAGTCACGAGGGTTAATATGTTAACCTGATGCTGCACCGGCAAATCAAAGATAAACTGGACCTGGAAATGTGCAATATAGGAAGATGCATTTAGCCAAGAAATACAATGGAATGAATCAACTTAAATAAAGATGTTTTCCTTCATGTGACGTCAAAACCTCCTTTCCACAGTGTACATATTAGCTATAAAAATGACAAATCTAGGGTTTTAACCCCATAGATGCCTGAGGGGTATCCATTACATATATTTGAATTTGGAGGACAGCATTGGGCACCGGGTTTCTCTCTGACACTGAAAGAGTTAAGAGTTGAAGAAATGAGGACAGCATTGGGCACCGGGTTTCTCTCTGACACTGAAAGAGTTAAGAGTTAAAGAAATGAGGACAGCATTGGGCACCGGGTTTCTCTCTAACACTGAAAGAGTTAAGAGTTAAAGAAATGAGGACAGCATTGGGCACCGGGTTTCTCTCTGACACTGAAAGAGTTAAGAGTTAAATAAATGAAGCAATGTGCCCCCCCCAACCCCAATTCTCAAAGGGTTAATAAAGACATCAATTAACTGGGGAGATGTGTAACAAAACTGATAAATTAATTGGTAAATGTAAGTTATAAACATATATTAATCATACTGACTGTATTTACATTAGATAAGAGGTGTGTGAGTGGGGATACTGAGGAATATTTACACCCTATATTCAAGGCCAATACAAAGGACTATCTGGGAAACTTTTTACTTAGTGAGATAAACAAAAAACAAGTGGGCTATTCATTAGAACTGGTCAAAAGGTGTTTTTGAGTACAGTAAAGGCAAGGGGTTTTTTACAGTAAGGGCAGTAAGAAAGTTAAATTATGGGCCCCTGGAGTTTGTGTCATCAGTTATTGGAAATACACAAACAAACCAAATCAAGTTACACTATAGCTGATGTTCTAAGTAAAATCCAGAAACAATGGGATGTTGTGGTATATGATCTGTTACATAGTTACATAGTTTAGGTTGAAAAAAGACATGAGTCCATCAAGTTCAACCCTTTTCCTATTCCTGTTTACCATCATTGATCCAAAAGAACGCAAAAGAAACAAAAAACCCTCAAAACAGCAATTTGCTTTGAATGGGCTGAAAAAAAATTCCTACTTGATTCCAACTGGCAATCAGATTTCTCCTTGGATCAACAAGCACTAATTAAATATTAATTCCAATGTTGTCTTGGCTGTGACTATATGGTGATACAGCCATCTCTGTTTCCAACAGTAAGCCCAAATTAAAAACCAGAGGTCTGTGCTGATGTACACTTAAAGGGATAATAATGGTTTATTTTATGATTATTTCATTTTGTAGGCATCAAAAATATTAACAACAATGTAAGTCTTATCTCTCAAACCTTTATGGTGTGAGAGATGTACCTCGCTAAAGTTATCCCTTCCTGGCTGCTTGTAAACCAGACACACTTTGTAGACCATTCCAATGAATTATTTATTTCAAAACAGTGCAATTTTAGATCTACTGAAGAGCTTCCATCCGGTCAAATTACCAGATTATGCTGCTGTCTGCTAGAGAGCTGACTTCTCTCAAGAAGCCATGAAGAGGTAACTTTAGTGAAGTATATCTCTCATACCATAAAGGTTTGAGAGATAAGACATCTTTATTAATATTTTTAATGATTATAACATGAAATAAATATAAAATTAACCATTACTATCCCTTTAACATCAAAAACTGGGATAGGCCATTATTTTTTCATCTGAAGATTCCATATCTGTCCATTCAGAGATTTCATCAGATGGGCTGAGCTAATCCCTCCTTATCCAAAATTAACAATTCAGACAACAGAGTCAAAACAGCATTGGATACTTCTCTAGCTAATAAAAATATAGAGGATTGTGACAGTTGTTTTCAATGAAGACAGGATGTTTTGGAGTCCAAAATGATTCTTTTTTATACACTCCAATTTAACTGAAAATGGTTACATGGGGTTTTGTATCAACAAAGGATATCTGACCAAGGTTGGTGTATTTTTTTAACCAGGTTATTTATGTATCTGTATACATTAGAGCAATGATTATCAACAAGTCAAGGTTTAAGAATATCCCTTATTAAGCAAAGGTAGTGCAATCAACACCTATTACCCAATTGTGAACAAGCAGGGATATATAGAGAATGTTATCTGTTTGTGTGTCTCGAGTACTAACACTGAGAAGAATCACAGTATTAAAGCGATCAGGCATACAAGTACAAAAGATCTACATTTTACTCCCAAAAAAACCTTTGCATATTTTATCTACAGTAAAAGATTTACATTAAAGGGATAGTAATGTCCTAGATTGCTAAAAAGTAATATTGTAGATATATTAAAAATAAATCTATTGGTGCAAGTCCTATGTCTCAAACCTTTATGGTTTGAGAGATAGAACATTTTAAATTTTCCCCCTCAATCCCCTTTCCCTGAAGTCAGCTGTAAGCTTTACAGCTGACAGCAGGGAGAAGAGAACTTTAAAACATTCTATCTCTCAAACCATAAAGGTTTGAGAGATAGGAATTGCACTGATAGATTTTTTAAAATTCATTTACAATATTACTTTTTAGCAATCTAGGACATTACTAACCCTTTAAAATAGACAAAATACTAGCAATTGTTTTCTTTTGCTTTGATACCCTTTGTGAACTCTACCGCTCTATGCCTTGCAAGTTATGTAAATAAACTACTTTGCATAAAGTGTCGGGAAGTGAGGGGAAGTGATGTTACTAAAAGAGATTAAATGAAATATGGAATATCTCTAAATTTAAAGGGATAGTAATACTTAAAATGTAAAAAAAATATGTTGTAGGGTTTATCCACCTGAGTAAAACAAGAGTACTCCCACTGCTGAGAGGTGTTTTATTCAATAGTTATTAATTTTCAAAGTTGAATTTTTTAGGTGCAATATCACAGTGGCCTGAAATTGTACAGTGGTGCTGTTACTACACGATCCTATGGACAGCTCTGGTCTGTAGACCATAAATCACCATAGGATGGTGTAGCAACTGCGCCACTGTACAATTTCAGGCCACTGTGATATTGCACCTAAAAATTCAACTTTGAAAATTAATAACTTTTGAATGAAACACCTTTCAGCAGTGGGAGTACTCTTGTTTTACTCAGGGGGATAAACCCTACAACATATTTTTTTTTACATTTTAAGTATTACTATCCCTTTAAACATATGCCAATATTCTGCCTAGTAAGATACAAATACAGCTATAATGCAGATTACATTTTGTTTGGTAAATTGATTCACTTTAACCCCTTATGGACCATGGACGTACCAGGACCATCACACTTTTGGTGCTCGATTCTATTACCAGCGCTAAAAAGAAAACAGGTGCTGTGTTTTTTTAAGTCGGGTTTTGGTATCCTTTTACCTGACTTGTGAAAACAACATCAGCAGTAATTACACACACCGCCAGTAAAAAAAAAGCCAATAGGAAACAATTAAAAACAACGTGTAAGTAGTATCCTATTACCCACGCTCAGTATTAGCGCCTGTTTTGTTTATACGATTTAAGTTGGAAATTCTGCTCTTCAGAGGTTGAGGTGTAGAAGCAACAACGACAGTTTCAAAACCATGTTGTTCGCAGTGTAGAATACAGTATACAGCATGGAAATCTGACATAGAATGCCCCACTTCGACATTTTAACTGTTTTAAAATTCAGCTTACAGTGCTTTCTTTCACCACTTTAATTTGACAACTATTATTCATATTCCACATTTTAACCTTTCCCCTTCAAAATTCAACTTACGGTGTTTTTCTTCACCATTTATTTCGACAAATACTGTTCATGTTTGAATTTTAACCCTTCCCCTTTAAAAAGTCTCCTTTTTATAATAGTTTAACTTATTGTTATGTAAACTGGGTCACACTTATTCAGTAACCTTCCTCACAACAATAAAGGAGGGGATAGTATCACTTCTTATTGTAGCATTAACACATCAAATGGGTTTAGCCAACAAACAGTAGGAGTGAGAGGTCTTTCACACTTAGCACAGCAAGTTATACATTGTTGCCCAGGGATCATTATGACACATAAAGAGTCTGCATTTTGCAGTAAAATTGGAGAATAAACAGTGTTGAATGGGAGCAATATTATTCAAATTAAAATGGAGAAAGAAGGTCATGGGAGCACTCTAAGTTGAATTTTAAAGGGGAAGGGTTAAAATTCGAATCTGAACATTATGTGTCAAATTAAAATGGTGAAGAAAAGCACTGTAAGTCAAATTTTGAAGGGGAAGGGTTAAAATGTGGAGTGTGAAAAATATTTGTCGAATTAAAGTGGTGAAAGAAAGCACTGTAAGTCGAATTTTAAAAGGGGGGGTTAAAATGTCAAAGTGGGGCATTCTGTGTAGGATTTTGATCATGTGGGGAACACATCTAACACTGAACTTGATCTTTCTGTCATCAAATGTACGCCTGTTTCCTTGGACTTTTTGCGTGGTTTTTTAGGCAGTAGTCGAAAAAAGCAGACAGCGCCAGTTTTGTTAGGACTCTGAAATATGCTGTGTACACAAGTTTTGTTTTACTGTGGTTCTGCAATACAATACCGACGTTTGCAAAATTCATATTGCTTGTTTTTCTTGTAATGACGGGTTTAGCGCTGATAATAGAATCAAGACTTTGGTCCCTTAAGGACCGGTCCTGACAAGTCATGAGTTTAATGGTCACAGAGAGCTTGAGGGACCTCTGTGATCATGCTGGGAGGCTGAAACTGACTGCCCCAATACCGGAACAGTTGGTTTAAGCCTTTCTCTCAGTGAGCCGGTAAATGTGGTTCCTCACATGTGCTAGATCTGCAAATAAAATGGCCCTTCTGGTGCCCTGGTCCATAAGAGGTTAAAAAACTGTAAAATTAATGTATACATTTGAAATAAGTATCTCTTAAACCCTTAAAGGGATAGTAATGTTTCATAATAAAAGCAGCTCTAATTAATCATCATAGTATTTGAACTTTGGAGAGTGTTATTTCAATTCTGTCAGAGTTGTAGTTCAAGAGTAATTCAATGACAAAGTATCCCCTTCCCGCCCCTTTTACTGATGTAACACTGCTCAGCCAGATCAGAAGGGAGGTGCCCAGGTAGACTGCAGAGAGGGACAATCTTCAATTAAGATAAGGGAAAAACCTGAAAAACTTGTCAAGGGGGGCAGGGATTTCTTTGTTTTCATAGGAAGAAGATTGTCCCCTTCTGTTATCTATCTGGTCTATAGACTGCATTCCACATCTGAGAAGAGATGACTTACACTAGGTAAAAGGGGCAGGAGGGGAAACTTTGCTTGTGAATATCTCTCAAACCATAAAGGTTTTAGAGATAAGACATATCATTCTTCAAGTTTTTTTTAATGCCTACAAAATAAAATAAAGATAAAACGACGTATTACTATCCCTTTAAGGACCTGCTTTGCCCATGGCTGGCACTTAAGGACCAAGGAGCATTTTTTTCTATCCAACGCAGGGCCCCCCAAATGACGTGCAGCCTCTCAGGGAGCCCTGAAATCCATGATGTGCCAAGAACATCATGGGCCCCTAAGGGGTTAATTTACTTAACTTCTTACGCACCAGAGAATAGTTCAACTGACTGCAAAACATTACGGTTCACTCTTCCAATCCTTAAAGTGGACCTGCCTCCTTGATTCAAGTTTGAATATCTGAAAAGTTGATTAAAAATACTTCTTATGTGTCATGTTAGCCAAAAGCCAAACCCAATGTGTAATATAGGAGATATTCATTCTGGGTAGCTAATGTATGCTAATGAGGCAGTTTTGTGCAGTTTTATATACTAATTAAGTGACATTTCTTATGTTAATTAAGCTTAGCAGTAACATTTCATATGCTATGAAGCTCTGTACTGCACCAGGATACTTTCACTTTCACCAGCAATAAAAGTATGAATATTTCCTAAACGATATTTATCTGCTGACCTAGTGTGGCTAACAAGAAACATAAGCAGTTTTAAAATAAGCTTTCAAATATGCAAATCCACTTTAAAGGGTTACCCTTTGCGTGTCAAAGAGGTATCCAACGCATTGTTTTGCAATGCTTTTTTAACCCCTGGTGCACTCAAATGGAATAGAGTACTTATTTAGAAATGTGTCCTTCATAGAGCAGTCTGTCATATCTATGTATTCATCTCTGTAGTCTAAAACTGGACAGGGTGGTGTTACCATCGTGGCAACTTTCAAATTTTTTTTCTAAGTTCTCGCAAACGTTTCAATTGTTCTTTTTTGAAGTATGGATAGAGCTTATTTGGGGTGAATGTGATATGGCGATTCCATGATAAACCCGATATTGTAATTGATTTTTTTGTCCTAAGCTTGCATATCATCAATTTACTAAGCTAGTAACATCAGAATTCCTTCCCTTAAAGGGGTAGTAATGTCTTAATTATATAAAAAGTAATATTGTAGAGCATAAAATAAGAAAGCCATCGATGCAATGCCTATTGCTCAAACCTTTATGGTTTGAGAGATAGAGAGTTGTAAAGTTGCCCTCTCCCTGATGTCGGCTGTAAAGCTGACAGAAGGAGATCCTTGTCGGCTGACTAGAGGAGGCTCTTCAGCAGAGCCGAAATAGCACTATGTAAAAATAAATACTTCTTTGGAACAGTCTACAAAGTGTGCTTGCAAACCGAGCACACTTTGTAGACTGTTCCAATTAAGTTTTTATTTTTAAATCACAATATTTTGGCTCTGCTGAAGAGCTGCCTGTTGGTCCCCAGATCAGGAGAAGGGGAGGGAGGGGGGGATTTAGAACACTCTATCTCTTAAACCATAAAGGTTTGAGAGATAGGAATTGCATTGATGGATTTCTTATTTTATGCTCTACAATATTAATTTCCATATATTTAAGACATGTCTATCCCTTTAACACCTCTTACCCGAGGAGAAAAATATTGGGCAGTCTGTGAATATTTCAGGGTATGAAAAAAAGACATAGAGGAAGTTGTGTAAGTGTATGAGTTTCCCTGCACATGCTATGGAACTTGCTGGTATTAAAGGGATAGTAATACTTAAGTATTACTAAACCCTATAGTAAAGCCCTAGTAAAAAAAAAACATATTGCCCCCAGTGTCATCTCTCAAACCTTTATGGTTTGAGAGATGATCGCTTCTAAAGTTGCCCTCTCCCTCCCCCTTCCCCGAAGTCAGAGTTGTAGCTGACTGAAGGGAAATCCGGTCATAGATCATCAGGCGGCTCTGCAGCAGAGCCGCAATCGCGTTAACTAAAAAAAAAACTTTCACTAAAACGGTCTTCTACGTGTGCTTGCAAACCAAGAGCAAACCAAGCACACGTAGAAGACCATTTCAGTGAAAGTTTTTTTTTAGTTAATGCGATCAGGCTGTGCTGGAAAGCCGCCTGAAAGTCGTACGACTGGCTTCCCTGCAGTCAGCTAAAATGCTGACTACGGGGAAAGGGGAGGGACGGGGAAACTTTAGGAACGATTATCTCTCAAACCGTAAAGGTTTGAGAGATGACACTGGGGTCAATACATTTATTTTTTTACTAGGGCTTTACTATAGGGATTAGTAATACTTAAGTATTACTATCCCTTTAAAGTACCAACTGGGGGAGATTGCCTGCCGGTATACACTACAGAGATTATACACAGGAACCTAGTAATATAGTAACATAATAACACAATTGATTAGGCTGAAAAAAAGACATGTTTCAGCCCATGCCATATTACACCTATTGATCCAGAGGAAGTAAAAAAAAAAAAAAGAAAGAAAAAATATTAAAGCCATTTCCAATTAAAGGAGCAGTAAACTTTTTTTATGAAAACACTTATTTTACAGAGCATTTCCTGCTGAATAAAACAAGGTCACTCCTATTGCTGTCAGATGTTTTATTCAAAATTTATAGCAGTTTAAATAATCAGGAAGTGAATTTTCTGTATTTACTTCCTGATAGTTCTAACTGACAGGAAGTGAATTTACTGAGCGTTTACTTCCTGATAGTTCTAACTGACAGGAAGTGACTTTACTGTGTTTACTTCCTGATAGTTCTGACAGGAAGTGAATTTACTGTGTTTACTTCCTGATAGATCTAACTGACAGGAAGTGAATTTACTGTGTGATTACTTCCTGATAGTTCTAACTGACAGGAAGTGAATTTACTGTGTTTACTTCCTGATAGTTCTAACTGACAGGAAGTGACTCAGCAGTTTCTATCACATTCTATGGAGAACTGTTATGTCTCTGACTTTTCTGACTTTCCTTTCCATTAGAATCTAACAGGAAATCTAATTAGAATTTAACCACTAGAGGGCATGGTCAATGTAAAAAACATGGGTTTAAACTGTAATAACTCTGTAAATATACATCTCTCGGCAGTGGAAGTACCCTTATTTTACTCAACAGGAAAATCCCTACCATATATATATTTTCATTAAAAAAGTTTACTGCTCCTTTAAGCCCCAGGTGTATAAAAAATTTGTTCCTGACTCTAAAAGGCGTTCTAGTACATACCGTGCAGCACAGCCACTGATGTTAAATGTTAATAGCAGTGGAGCTATATTGGCAAGTTTTAAAATTCAGTCTCTCTCTCTAAAGCTATCTCATTCAGACTGATAAAGTGTTTTTTTGCATTTAAAGGTGTAAAATCATTATATCAATCATTGGGAATTTGTGTTTGCTGTAGGATTGCTACTGGGTGAGATACACTAAGGTTCAATTGAATGACAATTGAAAATGTGAAACACTTCATCACATGCAGTAAGAATTACATATGAAAGTCAAGGGGAGGGACTATAGGGGAGATTTATAAAAGTGGAGTTAATCAAAAAGAAGCATTAAAGTTATAGTAATACTTAAGTATTACAAATCCCTATAGTAAACCCCTAGTAAAAAAAACGTATTGTCCCCAGTGTCATCTCTCAAACCTTTATAGTATGAGAGATGAACACTTCTAAAGTTGCCCTCTCCCTCCCCCATCCCTGTAGTCAGCATTCTAGCTGACTCGGGGAAATCCGGTCAGAGATCATCAGGTGGCTCTGCAGCAGAGCCGAGATTGCGTTAACTAAAAGAAAAACTTTCACTAAAACGGTCTTCTACGTGTGCTTGCAAGCCAAGCACAAACCAAGCACAAGCCAAGCACACGTAGAAGACCATTTCAGTGAAAGTTTTTTTTTTTTAGTTAACTCGATCGCGGCTGTGCTGTAGAGCCGCCTGAAAGTCATACGACTCTCTTCCCTGCAGTCAGCTAGAATGCTGACTACGGGGAAGGGGGAGGGAGAGGGCAACTTTAGAAGCGTTCATCTCTCAAACCATAAAGGTTTGAGAGATGACACTGGGGGCAATACGTTTTTTTTTTTTTTACTAGGGCTTTAATATAGGGATTTCTAATACTTAAGTATCACTATCCCTTTAAAATGTCTGTAAGATTGTCGCTGGTAGTTATAAAAGTATTAAGGACATTTTAGGAGGATATATAATGCTGTGTAGCACGAGTAAGGAAGTTTGTAAAAAGTGGTGCAGCAAATTTATAACAACAATTTAGCGAAATCATTTTCCCCAATTATTTAAGGCAATGCCTGACCTGTTCTTATTCTTTATGGTCACCACATTTATAAACATAATTAAAATACTTTATAAATACCAACACTCCTAGGGGCCATATGTTCAAAGGGATAATGACAAAAAAATGTTGTATGATGGACAAAAATAATTGTAAGCATGAATGACATATTTTCTGTAGCATATACGGCAAAACACTAGTAATGTACAACACAACTCCAGAATTGCTGGGCAAAGGGGCGGGGCAAGGGAGTGGCTAAACTATTCGCCAGCATCGTATAGGGGTAAAGAAAATATGTTGTATACAACGACAAAAAATGTGGAGGAAATGTCACATTTTTGTCGTTACATATTACATTTTCAGTCAGGAACTGTACTTCAACGACATATTTCCGATCGCAACCAACACTCTCTGAAAATATTACTGAGCCCAACGACACCGTACAGAGGCGTAACTAGAAACCTCTCGGGCCCTGGTGCAAGAAATGCCACAGGCCCCCCACCACCACCACATTGGCCCCCCTCGACCACACTGACCCCCTCTACATTGCCTCTCAATCTTCACAATAACCCCATCTCCTATCTCCCTGGAGCTCCCGCTCCGTCCTCTTAGTAATGCAGAGCGCTGGGAGATGATGTCATGATGATGTCATCTCCAGCTCTCTGCTTTACTAGAGCACTGGAGGGAGATTGTGGGCGCCAGGAGGAGGGGTCGCAGGGGGCGGCCGGGCCCCTGTAGTGACGGACCCGGTCGCAGGTGCGTCCCCTATAGTTATGCCACTGACACCGTACTTTGAAATGTTGTTACAAATGACAAAAGCTGTTTCTTTGCTTCTTTGAACATACGGCCCACAATAAGAAAAAAGGACATTATAAGGATCCGTTCACATAAACGAACAAGACCACTTTTTATAAATCTTCTCCATTGATCTTTACCATATGATGTTTTTAGTAAAGCTGCTGATGTGTTATGGATGGAGGAGTGGTAGCAGAGAGGAAGCATTCCGTGTCAGACAGCAAGTGAATTCAGCTCCTAGAAAAGCAGTATCCGTTACTTAGCCCTGCACACCCGTCTGGTCACTCAGTGATAGCACAGACATGTCTGTGAACTTCAGTAGACACAAAAGATGGATGTCTTGTGTCAGGACCATACCACTCACCCACAGGCATGTATAATATTTTTGCAGTTCTGGAAGGTTTCCTACTGACTCACATGAGGAAGTTCCCAGCACTACACTGAGCTACACTACACTTTTACTCTCGTTCCCTGTGTTATTCCATACTTTGCCTGCTCTGGCTTTAACCCTTTGAGTACCTTCTGGCACTCAAAGGGTTAAATCCATTTGGTGTCCATGCACTTGCTTTGTACACTTACAGTCAAAGCAGGCGATGCAACATAATAGAGAATCACTCAGGGAATTAGATAATCTCGTAACTTATTATATACATACTTGTGTAAAAGCCCATGTACACGGGCCAAGGTCCGGGTGATGTTAACCCTTTGAGTGCCAGAGGGGCACAAAATGCATTGTGTTGCATACCCCTCGGGCACTCAAAGGGTTAAGAGGCCGGCATACCTCCCAAGTGTCCCTCTTTAGGAGGGACAGTCCCTCTTTTAGACCCAAATCCCTCTGTCCCTCTTTCTCACCCTGATGTCCCTCTTTTTAGAAGATCGGATTGCATGGTGTGTATATAGGTGTATCATATTGCTCTACAGCAATAAAACTCACATTATTGTTTGTTTAAACGTCAGTATTCGTGTTTATAAATTAGTCTGTGTAAATAAAATACTTTGGTCTTGTTATAAATCGTTTATTAGGTTTCACAAGTAGGTGTCAATAAGTCATGAAATAGTCTAAAATTCTTGGTAATGCCCCACCCACCAGACACGCCCCCAGCAACACTCCCTAAAACACAAGTGTCCCTCTTTGGCAATTTGAAATGTTGGGAGGTATGGGCCGGTCCTGCTCTGCATCCTGCCGCTGACGCAGTCATGCACTGTAGAGACTGACCGAAAGCACAGAAGGCTCCCAGCACAGAACTCCCAACATTCTGCACAGAATGCTACCAGCACAGAACTCCCAGCATTCCTCACAGAATACTCCCAGCACAGAACTCCCAATATACCGCACAGAAGGCTCCCAGCACAGAGCTCCCAGCATTCCACACAGAATGCTCCCAGCACAGAACTCCCAGCATTCCACACAGAATGCTCCCAGAACAGAACTCCCGGCATTCCACACAGAATGCTCCCAACACAGAACTCCCAGCATTCCGCACAGAATGCTCCCAGCACAGAACTCCCAGCATTCCACACAGAATGCTCCCAGAACAGAACTCCCAGCATTCCACACAGAATGCTCCCAGAACAGAACTCCCGGCATTCCACACAGAATGCTCACAACACAGAACTCCCAGCATTCCGCACAGAACGCTCCCAGCACAGAACTCCCAGCATTCCGCTCAGAATGCTTCCAGCACAGAACTCCCAGCATTCCGCTCAGAATGCTCCCAGCACAGAACTCCCAGCATTCTGTGCGTTTGGGCAGTCTCTACTGCGCATGACGGCTTTTGACAAACATCCTAGTGAATTATTATATAGGATGATACTTTATTTATAGAAACAAAATATTGGGAAGAGAGCTAACTAATAAAATACATAGGCAAAATGTTGTAATAATAAAATAAAACCTACATATTCATATCTAAAATCCTACATATTATATTATAATAGGTAGGGATTTAGACATGCATATGCAATGCTTCATATTGAAAAATATATATGTAATGTAGGATATATCCTGCTGAGTAAAACAAGGGGACGCCACAGATGGGAGAGAGAGGCTTTATTCAAAAGTTATTTCAGCTCAGACGTCCATTTTTTTTAGTGCAGTACTTCTGTGGCCTGAAATTATGCAGTGGCGCTATTGCTGCAGCAGCTTATGGCCAGCTATGGGCAGTTGGCCATAAAAATCTATAGGTGTTCCCTCCAAGGTCAGCACTGGTAAAGGACTCAGCACTGAAATAGTTAAAAGAGCAAATAAAACAGGACAGGTCTATATGGTATCCGTGTTATTCCAATGCAGCCTTACATAAAAAAACCTCTTAACCCCTTAAGGACCCATGGCGGTCCTGGACCGTCATGGAATTCCGGGCTCCCCGTGCGGTGGCACGACGTTCGGGGAGTCCGGAATCTGATTCTTTAAAAAAATAAAAAATGCTCCGTGGCCCTTAAGTGACTGCCTCGTGCGTGCACGGCCATTCCTTAAGGGGTTAAGGACCAGATGACATGCTATGACCGTCATTGTCCTTATACCTTTAAGGACCGGTGACAGTCATAGTACTTCACGTACTTTTTATTTAGAGCGCTCTACCGGGAGTGCTGTAAGTAAAAATGGGGCCTAAAATTGTCCTCTCCAAGACTGGAGCGGTCTCTCTTAGGCCCCAAAGCGGTGCACCGGTATTCGTAACAGGTCTACTGGCGCTTCGGCAAGGATCAAAGAGGTCCTTAAGGGAAGGTAACTTCCCTGGACCGCTGGTCCTTAATGGGTTAACTCTTCAGTCCTGGGTCAGTCAGCAGTGTTTCACTTACAGGACACAATGATGGCAACAGCACCATTGTAACATTTCAGGCAAATGGTGGTACTGCACCCAAATGCAAGTCTGAGCCTCAATAAATTTTGAGTAAAACATCTCTTTGTAGTGGGATTGCTTTTGTTTTACACAGCAGGATAAACCCAGTGACAGATATTTTTTTCAGTTTTGACCTTTTGAGTACCAGAGTGGTAAGCAATGCATTGCTGTGCAATATGTTGTTCACCTTCTGGCATTCAGAAGTTTAAAGGGATAGTAATACTTCATTTTATCTTTATTTTATTTTGTAGGCATTAAAAAAACATGAAGAACGATGTAAGTCTTATCTTTCAAACCTTTATGGCTTAAGAGATATTCACAAGCAAAGTATCCCCCCCCCTGTTCAACCAGATCAGAAGGGAGGTGCCCAGGTAGACTGCAGAGAGGGACAATCTTCAATTAAGATAAGTTAAAAAGCTGAAAAATTTGTCAAGGGGGGAAGAGCTTTCATTGTTCTCATAGGAAGAAGATTGTCCCCTTCTGTTATCTGTCTGGTCATACAACCAGATTCACATCTGAGAAGAGATGTCTTGCACTAGGTAAAAGGGGGAAACTTTTCTTGTGAATATCTCTTAAACCATAAAGGTTTGAGAGATAAGACTTATATCATTCTTCATGTTTTTTTTAGTGCCTACAAAATAAAATAAAGTTAAATGAAGTATTACTATCTCTTTAAGTACTACTTTCCCTTTAATGCACCTCCTCCCCCTCCCTATTCATCCTTCTGCACCAGTTTTACTTATTTAGTCCATGCACCATATTAGCGTCCCTAATTTGAATAGATCCTAGCTGACAGATCATTACACGGGCCGCTTACAGACACTGTGGGGAGACTGCAGAATCCATCTGTGTGATACAGATCTCATAAAAGGAAAGGTTGCTAAATCCACCGAGATTTCCATAAACTATCTCATTAATTGCGCTCCCATATATCTTAGACATAAAGCAATAATGCAAAGGCAAAAGAGCGCTGTTTATCAAAGCAGCGGATTCTTAACCCACTGAGTGCTGGATCTGACTCTAACGCATTGGAACAAATATATTATTCAGAGTTCATTCTGTATGGATGTAAATACCCCCAAATTAAAGCTGACCGTCTCCATGTTAGTCTCTTGGTAATGTGCTGCAGTACGGAGCCAGACATGGGTAATGTGTGTTACAGTGTGGTATACAATGATATGGTGTGGTATACAATGATATGGTGTGGTACACAATGATATGGTGTGGTATACAATGATATGGTGTGGTATACAATGATATGGTGTGGTATACAATGATATGGTGTGGTACACAATGATATGGTGTGGTACACAATGATATGGTGTGGTATACAATGATATGGTGTGGTATACAATGATATGGTGTGGTACACAATGATATGATGTGGTATACAATGATATGGTGTGGTATACAATGATATGGTGTGGTACACAATGATATGGTGTGGTATACAATGATATGGTGTGGTATACAATGATATGGTGTGGTATACAATGATATGGTGTGGTACACAATGATATGGTTTGGTATACAATGATATGGTGTGGTATACAATGATATGGTGTGGTATACAATGATATGGTTTGGTATACAATGATATGGTGTGGTACACAATGATATGGTGTGGTATACAATGATATGGTGAGGTATACAATGGTATGGTTTGGTATACAATGATATGGTGTGGTACACAATGATATGGTGTGGTACACAATGATATGGTGTGGTATACAATGATATGGTGTGGTATATAGTGTTGAGCGAGCATGCTCGGCCGATGCTCGGATCGGCTCGAGCATCGCTCTGCTCGGCACATGGCGGTACTCGTACGAGTACCGCATGTGCTCGCCCGCCATGTTCGGGTCTCCTCCCCGCACGTTTTGCGGCTGCTGCGCAGCCAATAAACGTGCAGGGAGGCTCTGACATCGGTGTAATGCCAGCAGCCATGTTGGCTGCTGGCATTACACTGATTGGCTGGCCAGAACCCGTGGTCGGGTGCTGTATAGCACCTGACCATCGAGTTCGGCTCAGTCTTAGCCAGGGAGAGCTGAGGATAGGAAGGGAAAGGCAGTGTAGGGAGGAAAAAAACCAAAATTGTGAAAAAAAAGAACCAAAAGTCCTTTTTAGGACTACTGTGTGTGGGGGCAGCAGGTTATTTTGTGTGGGGGGAAAAAAAAAAAAAAAATATATATATTCTGTTTAGTGTGAAAAGTTGCAGATTAGAGCACATTCTGTTTAGTGTGCACAGTTGCAGATTAGAGCACATTCTGTTTAGTGTGCAAAGTTGCAGATTAGAGCACATTCTGTTTAGTGTGCAAAGTTGCAGATTAGAGCACATTCTGTTTAGTGTGCAAAGTTGCAGATTAGAGAACATTCTGTTAAGTCTTCAAACTAAAATATCAAAGTCACATATTCCATTCAGTGTGCGTCGCCGCAGTTTAGCAGCACATTCTGTGTACTGTGCAGAGTTGCAGAATAGGAAGAAATACTGTTAAGTCTTCAAACTAAAATATCAAAGTCACATATTCCATTCAGTGTGCTTCGCCGCAGTTTAGCAGCACATTCTGTGTACTGTGCAGAGTTGCAGAATAGGAAGAAATACTGTTAAGTCTTCAAACTAAAATATCAAAGTCACATATTCCATTCAGTGTGCTTCGCCGCAGTTTAGCAGCACATTCTGTGTACTGTGCAGAGTTGCAGAATAGGAAGAAATACTGTTAAGTCTTCAAACTAAAATATCAAAGTCACATATTCCATTCAGTGTGCTTCGCCGCAGTTTAGCAGCACATTCTGTGTAGTGTGCAGAGTTGCAGAATAGGAAGAAATACTGTTAAGTCTTCAAACTCAAATATTAAAGTCACATATTCCATTCAGTGTGTGTCACCGCCGTTTAGCAGCCTATTCTGTGTACTCTGCACAGTTGCAGACTAGGAAGAAATACTGTTAAGTTTTCAAACTCAAATATTAAAGTCACATATTCCATTCAGTGTTTGTCACCGCCGTTTAGCAGCCTATTCTGTGTACTCTGCACAGTTGCAGACTAGGAAGAAATACTGTTAAGTTTTCAAACTCAAATATTAAAGTCACATTTTCCATTCAGTGTGTGTCACCGCCGTTTAGCAGCCTATTCTGTGTACTCTGCACAGTTGCAGACTAGGAAGAAATACTGTTAAGTTTTCAAACTCAAATATTAAAGTCACATTTTCCATTCAGTGTGTGTCACCGCCGTTTAGCAGCCTATTCTGTGTACTCTGCACAGTTGCAGACTAGGAAGAAATACTGTTAAGTTTTCAAACTCAAATATTAAAGTCACATATTCCATTCAGTGTGTGTCACCGCCGTTTAGCAGCCTATTCTGTGTACTCTGCACAGTTGCAGACTAGGAAGAAATACTGTTAAGTTTTCAAACTCAAATATTAAAGTCACATTTTCCATTCAGTGTGTGTCACCGCCGTTTAGCAGCCTATTCTGTGTACTCTGCACAGTTGCAGAATAGTAAGAAATACTGTTAAGTTTTCAAACTCAAATATTAAAGTCACATATTCCATTCAGTGTGTGTCACCGCCGTTTAGCAGCCTATTCTGTGTACTCTGCACAGTTGCAGAATAGGAAGAAATACTGTTAAGTTTTCAAACTCAAATATTAAAGTCACATATTCCATTCAGTGTGTGTCACCGCAGTTTAGCAGCACATTCTGTGTACTGTGCAGAGTTGCAGAATAGGAAGAAATACTGTTAAGTCTTCAAACTAAAATATCAAAGTCACATATTCCATTCAGTGTGCTTCGCCGCAGTTTAGCAGCACATTCTGTGTACTGTGCAGAGTTGCAGAATAGGAAGAAATACTGTTAAGTCTTCAAACTAAAATATCAAAGTCACATATTCCATTCAGTGTGCTTTGCCGCAGTTTAGCAGCACATTCTGTGTAGTGTGCAGAGTTGCAGAATAGGAAGAAATACTGTTAAGTCTTCAAACTCAAATATTAAAGTCACAAATTCCATTCAGTGTGTGTCACCGCCGTTTAGCAGCCTATTCTGTGTACTCTGCACAGTTGCAGACTAGGAAGAAATACTGTTAAGTTTTCAAACTCAAATATTAAAGTCACATATTCCATTCAGTGTGTGTCACCGCCGTTTAGCAGCCTATTCTGTGTACTCTGCACAGTTGCAGACTAGGAAGAAATACTGTTAAGTTTTCAAACTCAAATATTAAAGTCACATTTTCCATTCAGTGTGTGTCACCGCCGTTTAGCAGCCTATTCTGTGTACTCTGCACTGTTGCAGACTAGGAAGAAATACTGTTAAGTTTTCAAACTCAAATATTAAAGTCACATATTCCGTGTAAGATGAAGAAGGCGGGTAAAAAGGGACGGGGAAGTGGACGTGATCCTGATAGTTCAGGGCGCGGGTCAGGACGCGGAGAAACTGTGCCTGGTGCCAGAGCACAAGAAAGAAAGACATCCACCATACCTAACTTCATGTCTAATTTTACAGGGCGTCGCAGGACATCACTCTCGAGGTCCGACCACTGCGAACAGGTGGTCGGTTGGATGACAGCTGATACTGCTTCCAGTCGGTTAAGCACCACCCTGTCTTCCACCAAGTCCACTCTCAGTAGCCAAGAGTCTGGTCAACATAATCCTCACTCTGATCATCCTTCCTCCCACCATACACGGTCTGGTCAAAGAAGTGATCCCACACTGGGATATAGTGAGGAGCTCGTCTCATCACCAATCCTTCATTTGACCCTCTCTCCAAGCACGCTTGCAGAGGAACATGACATCTTGTGCCCTGATTCACAACCTCTAGAGGCTACCCAATCACAAGAAGATGACAGATGTGAACGGCATTTAAGGTCAAAGGAAGTAGTGGATGATGATGATGATGATGAGACACAGTTGCCATTAAATCAACCACTATTTCCGTCTCAAGACCTTGTTGAGGAGAATGTTATACAGTTGTCAATGACTGAGTATGTGGTGGGATCAAGACTTGAGGAGGATGATCAGAGTGAGGAAGTGGAGGAGGACTTGGTGGACGATGAGGTGACTGACCCCACCTGGGAAGGTGTAGAGCCGAGCGATGACAGCAGTCCTGAGGGTGAGCCATCTGCAGCACCGCAACAGGCTGGAAGAGGCAGTGGTGTGGCTACAGAAAGAAGGCGGACCGCACCAAACCGGCCCGCAAATGTTCCACGGAGCACCCCCTTGCGTAAATCTACCTTGCCAAAGGGTAGGTGTTCCGCGGTATGGCGTTTTTTTAAGGAAAGTGCGGACGACAAAAGAATTGTAGTTTGCAACCTGTGCCACACCAGAATGAGCCGAGGCATGAACACTAGAAACCTCACCACCACCAGCATGATCCGACACATGGCATCCAAGCACCGTAGTAAGTGGGAGGAACGCCTGGATCGCCCATCTGTGTCTGCAGGCCACACCACTGCCTCCTCTTCCCCTGTTTTCGGTGCCGGCCAATCGCCTGTCGAAGGCGCAGGCCCGCATACCTCCCGCCCTGCACCTGTACCATCTGAAGCACCATCAGCGACCACATCCACTTCCCTGTCCCATCACAGCGTCCAAATGTCGTTACCCCAGGCATTTGAGCGCAAGAGAAAGTACCCAGCCACCCACCCACAGGCCATAGCACTAACCTCACACCTTTCAAAATTACTGGCCATCGAAATGCTGCCATTTAGGCTTGTGGACACTGAGTCCTTCCGCAGCCTGATGGCAGCAGCTGTCCCTCGGTACGCGGTCCCCAGCCGCCACTACTTTTCCCGGTGTGCCATCCCCGCATTACACCACCATGTGTCCCGTAACATCACCCGTGCCCTGACCAACGCAGTTACTGGGAAGGTCCACTTAACGACTGACACATGGACAAGTGCTTGTGGCCAGGGACGCTACATTTCCCTGACGGCACACTGGGTGAATGTCGTGGAGGCTGGGAGCGACTCGGACCCTGGGATGGCACGGGTGCTACCCACGCCGAGGATTGCGGGCCCTACCTCCATCAGGGTTTCCACCAGCACCTACGTTATTGGCTCCTCCTCCTCCGTTTCCACCTCCGAATTCTCTACACACAGCGCCACTCCCCCATCAGCCAGTAGCTGGAAGCAGTGTAGCACTGCAGTGGGGAAGCGTCAACAGGCCGTGCTGAAGCTGATCTGCCTTGGGGACAAACAGCACACGGCCTCAGAGCTGTTGCAGGGGATTAGTCACCAGACCGATCAGTGGCTCTCGCCACTCAACCTGCAACCAGGCATGGTTGTGTGTGATAATGGGCGTAACTTGGTGGCGGCTTTGGAGCTCGGCAAGCTCACACACGTACCATGCCTAGCGCATGTATTTAATTTAGTGGTGCAGCGATTTCTAAAAACCTACCCCAATGTACATGATCTCTTGACCAAGGTGCGCCGCGTGTGTACACATTTCCGTAAGTCATCTACAGCTTCGGCCGGCCTGTTGAAGCTGCAGCAGCGCTTACAATTGCCAGCTCACCGGCTGCTGTGTGACGTGAGCACGCGCTGGAACTCCACCTTCCACATGTTGGCCCGGCTTTGTGAGCAGCAGAGGGCAGTAGTGGAGTACCAGCTGTTACACGGTCGTCGCCTCTCCGTTCAACTTCCTGTAATCAGAAGTGAGGAGTGGGAATGGATGTCAGACCTCTGCGAGGTTTTACGCAATTTTGAGGAATCGACACAGATGGTGAGCGGCGATAACGCTATTATCAGTGTAACCATCCCACTTCTGTGTCTACTGAAACGCTCGCTGCTCACAATTAAAACCGACGCTTTGCATGTGGAAGAGGTGGAAATGGGGGAGGAAGAGCTTACACAAGGTGATAGCCAGAGCACCCTCACTTCGTCTTCTCAGCGACAATTGGAGGAGGCGGAGGAGGAGGAGGAGGAGGAGGAGGAGGAAGACACGGTTGCCTCCGCTACAGAGGGTAGCCATGGAACTTTAGTTCCATCTCTTCAGCGTGGGTGGGCAGAAGAGGAGGAAGAGGATGAGGATATTGAGAGTCATCCTCCTGGTGAGGACAGCGAAATCTTGACTGTTGGTACTCTGGCACACATGGCTGACTTTATGTTAGGCTGCCTTTCCCGTGACCCACGCGTTATACGCATTTTAAACAACACGGATTACTGGGTGTTCACCCTTCTGGACCCCCGCTACAAAGAGAATTTCTCATCTCTCATTCCTCCGGTGGAGAGGACAAGCAAAATGGTGCAATACCAGAAGGTTCTTGTTGAAAAATTGCTCCAAAATTTTCCATCTGACAACGCTGGCGGCAGAGTACGTGCTACCTTGGCCAACAGAGAAGGGGAGAAAAGGGGAGCACACAGCAGTTCCGAGAAAGGCAGGGCAACACTCTCCAAGGCGTGGGACACCTTCATGACACCCCGCCAGCACCCTCACCCTGATGCGCAGCCTAGTGTCACAAGGAGGGAAAAGTTTTGGAAGATGGTGAAGGAGTACGTAGCAGACCGTGTCAGCGTCCTCAATGATCCCTCTGTGCCTTACAACTACTGGGTGTCCAAGCTGGACACGTGGTATGAACTGGCACTCTACGCCTTGGAGGTGCTGGCCTGCCCTGCCGCCAGCGTTCTGTCTGAGCGGGTATTTAGTGCTGCTGGTGGCATCATAACAGATAAGCGTATCCGCCTTTCCACCGACAATGCTGATAGGTTGACACTTATAAAAATGAACAAGGCCTGGATTTCCCCTGACTTCTCCACTCCACTGGAGGAAAGCCCCGGGGGAACATAAACTCACTTTATATATGTTATTTACAATGATGTGAATACTCTGTATTCCCATTCACCCCTTCCACCCAAAAAACGGGTATATGGTTGACTCTTAATCTTCTCATCCTCCTCCTCCTCTTCCATATGCCCTGGGATATAATTTTTATATAGGGCCAGCTCACCAGCGGGCCCTGTGCTATAATTTTTATATAGGGCCAGCTCACCAGCGTGCCCTGTGATATAATTTTTATATAGGGCCAGCTCACCAGCGGGCCCTGTTTGACAATTTTTATATAGGTCAGCTCACCAGCGGGCCTTCTCATATAATGTTTTATTGGGTCAGCTCTCTAGCGGGCCCTCTCATATAATGTTTTATAGCGTCACCTCACTAGCGGGCCTTCGCATATAATGTTTAGGATGGTCAGCTCTGCAGCAGACCCTTACCCATAATGTTTTAGATGGTCAGCTCAGCGCACGTTTCCCTCTTAATCATGGCCTCAGTTCAATAAAATCAAGGAAATTTTTGGGAGAATTTGCCTCTGCGCACGTTTCCCTCTTAATCATGGCCTCAGTTCTGAAAATTAAGGAAATTTTGGGGAGAATTTGCCTCTGCGCACGTTTCCCTCTTAATCATGGCCTCAGTTCTGAAAATCAAGGAAATTTTTGGGAGAATTTGCCTCTGCGCACGTTTCGCTCTTAATCATGGCCTCAGTTCTGAAAATCAAGGAAATTTTTGGGAGAATTTGCCTCTGTGCACATTTCCCTCTTAATCATGGCCTCTGTTCAGAAAAATCGAGGAAATTTTTGGGAGAATTTGCAGATGATATACAAGTAAATATACAGCAAATACTGTTTGGTAACAATTTTTCGCCTAAAGTCGTTTTTATTTTCCTTTTTGTGTGTTTTACGGTCAGTCTGTAAAAATGGCGTACTACGGGCGAAACATCGTTCCCAGCAGCGATGTTGGAGTCCAAGATGCATCCAGACATCCTCCCTATGCTGTCCCTGAACCATTTCTGTGGTGTTTCCATCCTTTTCTGCCCTTTTCCTATGGACCAGGCACCCTCCCCTCATCAGAGCAGGGGGTGCCTGGTGTAATGCTCGAGTCCTCCCATTGACTTCAATGGGGCTCGGGTGTTCGGCCGAGCACTCGAGCCTCAGGGGGTGCTCGGTCAGAGCACCCGAACACCCGAGCATTGGGGTGCTCGCTCATCACTAGTGGTATACAATGATATGGTATACAATGATCGCCAAGTTTAACACTATGAACTGTGCCTTGAAGGGAAGGAATATTTGTTACATAATGTAAGAAAGTCAAAATGGATCAAGTATGACTTATAACATTGGTTTGTCTGTGGAGATATATATGTGTATGTTTATGTATGCATACATGTCTTTATCTATATGGATATGGACATTGTATGCAATTTATTATGTGTGTGTGTGTATGTATATGTGTATATGTATATGTGTGTATACAATTGGAAATCTGTTTCTTTAACCCCTTAACGACAGGGGAATCCGGAAGCGTAAGTGAGTTAACGACCACGGAGCAATTTTTTATTATTGCTGCATTGCGTTCCGGACTCCCCGAATGGCGTGCAGCCACGGGGGGAGCCTGGAACTCGATGATGGTCATAGTACGTCATCGGTCGTTAAGTCAAATCGACCCTTGACGTACTATGACCGTCAAGGGTCGTTAAGGGGATAATTAAGAATCCAGGGCAATTTCAGCTGTCCCAATTGGCAGGGGGTCACACAATTACACCAATAAAGGTTGTTTCAAGTGGTGTGACAGGATGCATTCCTTATTTAGCAATTTGAGGACTCAGAGGAATCTCTCTCTTGGTCATATAAGAAAGGAAGGAGGACAGATGTAAAAACTTTCTCTGTTTGTCAACTAAACAAATATTTCAGATAGAGGAACAAATGTTTCTGATACAACTGTTTCTGGAGCCTTTCCCCCCATCAGTAATATCTCTGAGGCTACCATGAAATGGCCAGTGGGAGTTAGGGTGACCACGTGTCCCTGATTGCCCAGGACAGTCCCTGATTTGAAATGTGTGTCCCATGTCCCTGGCAGCCCCGTTCAGGGACAACAAAAAATCCCTGAATTTAGATTCCAGTGCACAGAGTTCTAATCACTAGAAAAACTGCCCATTACTTACTGTGACAGGAAGTGATGCCTCTGCTGGGCTACGAGGAAATGTCTTCAGACAGAGCTCTAAACACTAAGACCCGAGCCTATATCCTGACATCAAACAGGAGGTGCACTGTAATGCTAGTCTGAGACTTTGGGTATAATGTACATTTCCATGTAGCCTGCAACAGGCATCACTCTCTGTCACAGCAGTTAATGGTCAGTTCTCCCTCTATTGTGTTGAACTCTATGGTGCACCGGAGAAAGAGAGGGTTGCTCACTGATGTCCAGTAATGTATAGCGATCCCTCCCACATAGCTGAACTAGAGCCAAGGACACTTACTCTACTGCTGTCATCTCAGCATTGTCCCTGAATGGCAGAATGGAAATGTGGTCACCCTAGTGGGTGTGGTGAGGAAAGGTCAGTTGAGCTAACCAGTTTACACAGACCTAAGTGATATGAAAAATGGTATAAAGGAGCAGTATTTTTGGGGTGGAATCAGAACTGGAGGAGAACTTCAGGAGAGCATGTGAGGAGAGCAGCGGAGAAGTGCATCATGGGAGAGTCCTGATGTGAGCCCAGCAGATAAGTGACCAGAAACCATGATTTGTGCTGGAGGGTGTAAGGAGATTTTCATCATATAATTTACTGGTATCCAATTCAATTCCATCTTTTCAATACCTGTAATGTATGATATTATTTTGTTCATGTATATACCATTCACACTGTAACAGTATTTTGATTCTGTACATAATACAATCATTTTCATTATTATCCCTTATCTGTGTGTGTTCTTCGTCATTATCGCCCCAAAAGGACAATTGTACCCTTGGTAAGAGGGGCTAGATAGAATTTCTTACAATATCATGGTCCCCTGGGATACACAGTTCATTGCAAGAGATGGATTGTGCACCCCTCTGGTGCTTGGAGGGTTAACCCATACATTCTATAAGACTAGATTTTAGTCTTACCTGTTAAATCCTTTTCTCTTAGTCCATACAGGTTACTGGTCTCCCACCCTGTCAAGGGACCTTGCTTGGTTCTCTTGCAACAGAACGTAGGGGACCACTTTTGGGTTCATGCTCACAGGAGTCTTCTATTTCTCCGCGGACTACTTGTTGTAGTTTGTTCCGAAACTTACTGAAGCTAAAAGGAAACTGCAGCTAAGGTTAGAGGGTAGGCTCCACCCCTGCACTCACTTCTCAGAATTGTTCCTGCCTACTTAAAGCGGTGGAGAGCCTACCCAAAGTTACCAGTAACCTGTGTGGACTAAGAGAAAAGGATTTAACAGGTAAGACTAAAATCCTATTTTCTCTGTCATACAGGTTACTGGTAAATTTGGGATGTCCAACCATTAAGTTCCCAAGGCAGGAAGAAAGGCAAGGACCAGGCGTGGGCCCCCAAAATCACCAGAGCACCAATGAACCTACAGATCATGAATAGCTCAACACTAACCGCAAAGTATCAACGGACACTGAACAGGGGTAAAACAAACCCCATGAACTGTAGCACAGCACACTGAACTAGAGCCAACAGGGCTCAAAGGTGAAAGAGTACTGAGACACTAAAGAGATCCTAGACAGGCAAGTCTACCTCCAGGATCTTCCTCCCAAAACTGGCATCAGCCGATGCCAGCACATCCACACAATAGTGTTTAGAAAAATTGTGCACAGACGACCAAGTGGCCGCCTTGCACAAATGATCAGCTGACTCCTGATTCATGTAGGCCCAAGAAGCCCCAATAGACCTTGTAGAATGAGCCGTGACCATGAAGGGAGCAGGCTTCTTCCGAAGTTTGTAAGCCTTACGAATCGTGGACTTGATCCAAGAAGCAATGGTTACCTAGGAAGCAGGATTCACTGCCCTAGGACCATCAGGAATGACAAAAAGAGTGTCAGACTGCATCAAGGACTCAGTGTGATGCACCCAGAACTTGAGACAACACACAACATCCAACAGATGAAGATCCCTCTCTTTGTCAGAAGTAGGGTTAGGACAGAAGAAAGGGACCACAATTTCCTGACTGATGTGGAACTCAGATACTACCTTCTGGAGAAACTCTTGTGAAGTGCGAAGCACCACCTTGTCCTTGAGAAAGACCAAAAAGGGTGTTCTACAAGACAAGGCATTCAACTCCGCGACTCGGCGAACAGAAACAATCGCCAAGAGAAAGCCCATCTTCCATGTCAGCATACGTAGAGGAATGGTAGCCAAAGACTTGAAAGGAGGATGCTGAAGTACTCCCAAGACCAGGTGAAGATCCCACTGAGGAGCAGGGGACTTAAACACTGGACAGGTATGAGCAACACCCTGGAAGAAAACCATGACATCAGGAATGATAGCGAGACACCTCTGAAAGAAGACAGAGAGCATAGAAGTTTGAACCTGAAGAGAACTCAGACTGAGACCCTTATCCACACCATCCTGGATGAAGGAAAGAACTGTAGGAAATCCTGAGACAGGTCTTTGTTAGCACCCCAAGACAGAAAAGTAGACCAAACTCGATGGTAGGCCTTAGAGGAAACAGGCTTACGGACACTAAGCATAGTAGCTACCACACCAGAAGAAAATCCTCTCTTCTTCAAAATTGAGGATTCAGTCTCCATGCCGTCAAAGCCAGAGGATGAACGTCTTCCTTCCAGAGGTAACCCTGTAGAAGAAGGTCCGGACAGGGGGGAGGTCGAAGAGGTTCCGCCACTGAGAGGTCCAGAAGCTCTGGAAACCAAGCTTGTCAGGTCCATTACAGAGCAATCAGAATAACTGGCCAGAGCTCCAGTCTCATCTTCCGAAGTACCCCATGCAACAGGGGAACAGGAGGAAAGGTGTATGCCAGAGAAAATGTCCACGGGATTGACAAGGCATCCACTGCCAGAGCCAGGGGACCCACCCAGCGAGAGCAGAACATTGGACCCTTCCTGTTGTGCCTGGTTGCCATCAGGTCGATGCAAGGAAGACCCCACTGCTGGATGATGAGGATGAACCCCTCTGGATGTAGCTCCCACTCTCCTCTGTCCACTGTGTGCCGACTGAGAAAGTCTGCCAGAACGTTGTCTACACCAGGAATATGAACTGTGGTAATGGCAGGGACATGCTCCTCTACCCATGATAAAATAGCCTTGACCTCCAGCCAATCTGCGAGACAAGGATGACAACTTCTTGGCTGGAACTGGATCCAGAGACAGGATAGCCTGGACCATCCTCTGGGAAGGAACAAGGTCTGACTTGTCCAAGTTGATGATCCACCTGTGATGGGAGAGAGCATGAATGCAGTCCTGCACGTGCTGGTGAAGGAGTTCCGGAGACGAGGCCTTCCAAAGGAGATCGTCCATGTATGGAGTCACCCTGATGCTGTTACGATGTAGGACGGAGATTAATGCTCCTAGGACTCTGTTGAAGACTTGAGGAGCCGTGGTTAGGCCAAAGGGGAGGGCAGAGAAGTGGAAATGCCCTCGGTCGCAGGCAAAGCAGAGATACTGCTGACTCTCTGGATGAATGGTGATGTGCAGATAGGCATCTTGAAGATCCAGAGAGGCCAGTAATTCCCCAGGAGACATGGCTGCTGTCACTGTGTGCAGAGACTCCTGGGTTACAGTGACCTAACCACAAAGGACATGAGATCCTTCAGATCTAAAATGGGATGACAGCCCCCATCCTTCTTGGAAACCATAAAGAGGTTGGAGTAGAATCCCAAGCCCCTCTCCTGAGGGGGAACTGGCTCCAGGACTGCCTTGTCCAGAAGGGCCTGTATAGCTTCCTCTAAAAGGCATCTCTTTCTGATCCCGAGGGAGAACGAGAAACAAAGGTCCTTCGAGGAGGAAGAGAGGTGAAGGGAATCCTGTATCCTGAGACCACCACTTGTAAAACCCATGGGTCTGCCACAGAGGCCTGCCAAGCAGAAAGTTAACAGCGTAGGCGGCCACCTACCTGCAGGTGGGGATCCAGGTTCGGTGAGTCATGCAGAAGAAGGTTTGGAAGCCTTGGGTGTCACAGAGGACTTGTATCTCCATTGCTGTGTAGGCTTGAATGAGGAGCGCTGAGCCTGAGGGATCGTCTGGGTCGCTGGCGTGAGTCTGCCTGAAAGGGATGAAAAACTGATTCCTTTTGACAGGCGCCTTCTTCCTCAGGACCACTGGCAGGTGAGTACTCTTCAGCAGAGCAGATCTTGAGCCAAAGAGCCCTTCTGGCTACCCCAGACATGGTAGAAGCCCTGGTTACCATACATACAGCATAAAACATGGCAGCAGAGACATAATGCTGAGCCTCAGCAATGTTAGCACCTGGTAAACTGAGCAAGCCACATTTGGGTGATGGAAATTTTCAGTGATGGTAATCTGCCTAATGGTGGTATTCCATATCTAGCAGAAAATAATAACATTCTAGAACTAAACAGAACTGTTCTCTTGCCTTGTTGTTTGCAACTAGGAACAAAACTTACTGAAGCTAACAGGGAGCTGTAGAGGATAGAGGGGTTAGAGGGTAGGCTCCACACCTGCACTCACTTCTCAGAATTGTTCCTGCCTACTTAAAGGGGCGGTGCGCCTACCCAAAGTTACCAGTAACTTGTATTGGACGACAGAGTAAGGGTAATTACTCTTGTTTACATCTTATAGTACACTTCAAAGAGACTTTATTAGAGCCTAATGAATGAATTATGGTCATATTAGAACTTACATGTTTAAATGATGTGCATGAGTTCAAAGTCATGTAGTGTGCATTCAACTTTTATTCTTATTATGCCTGAAGAAGAGACCAGGGATTGGATTCTTTTGCAGGAGAAAAATGTTATCAAACATTTTACTACTGAGGGCTAGATTCTATTGCAGGTGCTATAGATGCTAAAGTAAGGTGAAAACTGACTCACGTCTGCAGTCAGCTATGCAAGTCTACCAGAGTCCCAGGCCCGCACTATATTGGGTGTCTGATCACCAGGGGAAAAGACGAAAGAAAAGTCAGACAGAGCCAAAAGTCAGCACCAGAGGGGGTAGTCAGACAAGCCGGATCAAACACTGTTCAGGTAGTCAGCCAGTGCCACAAGTCTGCACCAGATTGGATGTCCACTATTAGGGGTTAGGCAAAAGAATAGTCAGACAGAGCCACAGGTCAGCACTAGAATGGATGGAAGACTAGCCAGGTCATACATGGAGCCCAAGGTAATAGAACTGCTATGAACAGCAACGCAAGGGCAACTGAGTCAGGCCTCAGGCTGCCCTTTAAACCCCTCCACAGGAAGTAGGAGGAGCAGCTCAGAGGGAGGAAGTAGGAAGTTGGTAGGAGGAGACTACAGGAAGCAAACAGATAAAACAGAGGCCTGCAGCACGCTTGAAGCCTCGTGCCTGTAGATGATGCTGAAGTCAATGTATGCTGTAACATATATGTATTAAGTTATTCTGGTTCATTCTGCTATCACATTACACTGGACTTATTACTCTTTTGAGTAGATTTAGGGTTCAGAGTGACTTAGCAGACCCTCAAGAATTCTGAGCCACTTTTTATTAGCTCACCCAGCCAATGATTACCAAATTATTCTACTCTTATTACAAAGTTTGCATTTCACCACTTCTTAGTAGATATTGCTCATCAGTTTTCTTTATATTGTACAATTAGCCCAGTAGCATTGTATCATTTCCGCTACCTGTAAAAACAACATAACTGATGCCAGAGCTGCTGATTTACAACTTCATTAACTTATTAATAAAGAAGGGGTTTCTGGTAAAGAAAAGTATTTATTTTTGAAGACGTTATATTCATGGTAAGTGTTTGTTACTGTCGTGATCTGAGAGAGCACAGTTTCAAATTTAAAAAAAGAAGTTAACATTCTTATAAAAAAAACATATGTTGCTAATACTTAGTAAAGTGAGGTTACGCGTAACAGGTCACGTGTACTGGCGTGTCGGCATGGATTAAAGCAATCCTTAAGGGAAGGTAACTTCCCTGGACCGCTGGTCCTTAAGGGGTTAATGGAATAATTTTAGGGGACTCATTTCTAGAGAAAGGCCTGGGTATCCTTGTCAACTACAAACTTGGAAACAGTGGCCAGTGTCAAATACCAGTAGCAAAGGCAAACAAAATCCTGTCTTGCATAAAAAGAGGTATCGAAGCAAAAGTGGATAACATCATTTTGCCATTATACAAATCATTGGTAAGACCTCACCTTGAGTATGCAGTGCAGTTTTGGTCACCAATTCTGAAAAAGGATATACTAGAACTAGAGAGGGTAGAGCGAAGAGCAACAAAATTAATTAAGGGAATGGAGGACTTGACGTATGAGGAATGACTAGACAAACTTGGTTTATTTACTCTAGAGAAAAGACGACTAAGAGGAGACCTTATCACATTGTGTAAGTATATGAGAGGTCAATACAAGGATCTCTGCGGTGAGCTATTTATTCCAAGGCCTGATCAGATGACCAGGGGACACCCCTTGAGATTAGAGGAAAGGAGGTTTAGACTTCAGCAGAGGAAGAGTTTTTTACAGTAAGGTCTGTAAATTGTGGAATTCATTGCCCAAGGAGTTGGTTATGGCAGATAAAGTGGATACATTTAAGAGAAGATTAGATACATTTCTTTTAAAAGGGAACATACAGAGTTATACTGTTTATCAGTAGACTGATCAGTAAGGTCTGATAAAGACTAATTTAATTGGTAGCAGGAAAGCTATAAAATTCTGTTACTGGGGTATGAGGCGAAGGTTGAACTTGATGGACTTGTGTCTTTTTTCAACCTAATTTAATATGTTGCTATGCTTAGATAGCCAATTTGAAAACAGGAAATTATTTTTTTTAACAAATTGAGGCTAAATTGGAAATGGCTTCAATGTTTAGGTTTTTTTTGCCTTCCTCTGGATCAACGGGGGTGTTTTTGGCATGGGCTGGACATGATGGACGAATGTCTTTTTTCAGCCACATCATCTATGTTACTATAGAGACATCTGAAATAATTTCTATATGGAAAACGTTGAAATGTGGTGAACCGTGCAAAGGTCTGTTATATATATAGAACATTGAAACACTTCATATAAGAACCTTGAACTGCACCACTATGGAGAACTGGGAAATGCACCAGTTATATTAAAAAGTTACACAGGAGGTGATGATCTTGGATAAGTGGAATTTAAGGTTTGTGTAGAAAGCTATGGATACATTTGCATTTGATGTATCAGAGAGGCAAATTTGTATCTGAGCTGAGACATGATCCCCAGCTGTCAGACCTTAGAGTTTATGAAAACTAGACTCATTAACATAAAACCAATCTTTCAGGAATACAAACAAAAAGATTAATTCAGTGACATTTCAAATAAGTAATTGTCAAAGAGGACACGGAAACTTCCTAAATGCCACTGATATGTTATGAAGACTGGCAATGACAAAATGATGAGACAGCTTAGTGCATGCAATGAGATAGACTAGCGTCAAATTTGCTTTTGTGTTACAGGACACTTATCAGACCTCAGTGCATTGCTCCCCACATCTCCAAAAAGCTACTTAGAGTAGTGCATGGTTGTGGAGTGTAAGCACAATGTCCTGAGATGCTCAAAAAGTCAGGGAATTTATTAAACTCTGGAATTGTCACACCTGACTTAGTTTAAGGCCTAACGAGTCAATTATGTTCTGAGACCTTACAAAAAAATAACACTCATGGATCAACTGAAAGGATTCCCAAACCTTTTCTACATGCTACATTTTCTATTTTATTTTTTCAATCTGTTAAATTCAGCAAATATGTAGCAGCTGTGCATTACAATTCACAGAAATATGCCAATTTTAAGTCTGTTCACAGCAGTGGTTGGGTTATCTTCTTTTCATTTAAAAATAAACAAAACATGTAATTTAACCAGTCAGTGGTGCCTGAATGTTTTCATACAACTGTGTATCTATCTATCTATCTATCTATCTATCTATCTATCTATCTATCTATCTATCTAGCTATGTCATATCTATCTATTTATCTATATCATGTCTATCTATCTCATATCTTTCTATATATCTATCCATCTATCTATATATATATATATCCATCTATCTTATATCTATGTATCTATCTCATGTGTATCGATCTCTCTCTCTATCTGTCTATCTATCTCATATCTATCTATCTATCTATCTATCTATCTATCTATCTATCTATCTATCTATCTATATCCATCTATCTCATATCTATGTATCTATCTCAAATGTACCTATCTATCTCTCTATCTGTTTATCTATCTATCTATCTATCTATCTATCTATCTTATCTATCTATCTATCTATCTATCTATCTATCTATCTATCTATCTATGTCATATCTATCTATCTATCTATCTATCTATCTATCTATCTATCCATCCATCTATCTCATATCTATGTATCTATCTCACATGTATCTATCTATCTCTCTATCTGTTTATCTATCTATCTATCTATCTATCTATCTATCTTTCTATCTATCTCATATCTATCTATCTATCTATCTATCTATCTATCTATCTATCTCATATCTATCTATCTATCTATCTATCTATCTATCTATCTATCTATCTATCTATCTCATATCTATCTATCTATCTATCTGTCTATACATCTATCTCTCTATATATATCCATCTATCTCATATCTATGTATCTATCTCACATGTATCTATCTATCTCTCTATCTGTTTATCTATTTATCTATCTATCTCATATCTATCTGTATATCTATCTATCTATCTATCTATCTATCTATCTATCTATATATCCCATATCTATCTATCTATCTATCTATCTATCTATCTATCTATCTATCTATCTATCTATCTCATATCTATCTGTTTATCTATCTATCTATCTAGCTAGATATCTATCTCATATCTAGTTATCTGTCTGTCTATCTATTTATCTATCTATCTACACATACCTAAAATTGAAAATATTTTGATTGACTCTGCCTAAATCAGTGTGTTATTTCACAGTATATACACAAGCTGAGAAGCTAGTTTGTCAGTCTTGGCGCTGTGACAGGCTGCCATCAGATTTATTATTTTCCATGTTACCTGCTGTAGTAAAACTACCTTTAAATACCCATGCTTCCGAACTGTGAAATTACTCGGAGGACACAGCAGAAAGACTGACAGTTTAAGTTGGATTTCAAATAATTGGTAGCTTTCAGGGTGGATTTTTTTATTCTTCACGAGTCGTTCCTCTGCATCGCGGTTCCATTTAGTAATGCGGCAGCACGTACATGGGTGGGTTTTGTAGTTGCACAGATTATTACTTGGAGGACAAAAAAAACTTCACTACATTATATTCATTGCACTTCACAGGTTTTTTTTTTTGGCCTCAAATGAAAATACAGTGAAGTTGATTCTATAAAAATAGCAGTTTTAATCTTGAATTGTGGTCCATTTGTTTTTTGGCTATTGATAGAGATTTATATAAGGTCAGTATCTGAGCAGACTGGGCCGGACGGTATTCATAGTGCTAAATACTTCCTTGTTTAATGGAAGATTAATACCTCCTAAAGATAAACTTCCCCTTAACTTACAGTAAATCCTATCACCCACCATGGCTTAATTCCACACAGTTCCCCAAAATTAGTCTTTATTAGTGCTAGATATCTTACATATTGAGGTGGACATGATTCTAGGTCATAGGAATCCAGCAAAATGAATCATGTCAGCCTCCAATAAGAGATACAGTTCTATTAACCCTTTGAGAGTTAAAGGTATATCCAATGCATTGAAAAATCTGACAGTCAAAGGGTTAAAGAATCAGTTAGTGAAACTGACCCATAGTGACCAATAGGATTTAATGCTCAAAATAAGGTTGGTGCATGGTTTATCGTTAGTGTTTCTGCTAGAATGGGTTCAGGGGAAGGCTGGCCTGGGGTGGGGTAATTTCCCCCTGGGCCAGTCAGATGTCTGGGCTGGTGGGCCACTGCCTCACTCAGCCTACCACTTACTGCTGTAAATGGAGTTAGACTAGTGACACCACAGAGCTTACAATTGAAATGGAGCCACACAAATGATACCACAGACCTACAATCCAAATGGAATTACACAAATGATATCACAGAGGTACAATTTAAATGGAACTAAGGTGTAGCATTGTAACACATTTCCCTTTCAAGCTGTATAGTGTGACTAGTGCAGCTGTACTTAAATTATAAGCTCTGTAGTGTAACTAGTGTAGTTTTACTTAAAATATAAGCTCTGTAGTGTCACTAGTGTAGGTTTACTTAACCCCTTAACGACCAGCGATCGCGGGGTGAGTGGTCCTTTAAGGACCAGATAGAGAATTTTGGCGTGTCGCCCCACGTGACTGATCATGTGGGGCGGCACGCCGAACTGAGGGACTGAAAGAGATCGCTCCGGTCTTGGAGCGATCAAATTCAGTCCCCGGTATTACTCACTGCGCTCCTGCAGGAACGCGGTGAGTAATAGTACGTGACGTACCAGGACCGTCACTGGTCCTTAAGTGCCGGACCAGCGTGACGGTCCGGGTACGTCACCGGACTCTAAGGGGTTAAATTATAAGCTCTGTAGTGTCACTAGTAAACCTGCACTTAAATTATAAGCTCTGTAGTGTCACTAGTATAACTTTACTTAAATTATAACCTCTGCAGTTTCACTCGTGTAGCTTTACTTAAATTATAAGCTCTGTAGTGTCACTCGTGTAGCTTTACTTAAATTATAAGCTCTGTAGTGTCACTCGTGTAGCTTTACTTAAATTATAAGCTCTGTAGTGTCACTAGTGTAGCTTTACTTAAATTATAAGCTCTGTAGTGTCACTCGTGTAGCTTTACTTAAATTATAAGCTCTGTAGTGTCACTCGTGTAGCTGTATTTAAATTATAAGCTCTGTAGTGTCACTAGTGTAGCTTTACTTAAATTATAAGATCTGTAGTGTCACTAGTGTACCTGCACTTAAATTATAAGCTCTGTAGTGTTACTAGTGTAGCTTTACTTAAATTATAAGCTCTGTAGTGTCACTAGTGTACCTGCACTTAAATTATAAGCTCTGTAGTGTTACTAGTGTAGCTTTACTTAAATTTTAAGCTCTGTAGTGTCACTAGTGTAGCTTTACTTAAATTATAAGATCTGTAGTGTCACTAGTGTACCTGCACTTAAATTATAAGCTCTGTAGTGTCACTAGTGTAGCTGTACTTAAATTATAAGCTCTGTAGTGTCACTAGTATAACTTTAGTTAAATTATAAGCTCTGTAGTGTTACTAGTGTAGCTGTACTTAAATTATAAGCTCTGTAGTGTCACTAGTGTAGCTTTACTTAAATTATAAGCTCTGTAGTGTTACTAGTGTAGCTTTACTTAAATTATAAGCTCTGTAGTGTTACTAGTATAACTTTACTTAAATTATAAGTTCTGTAGTGTCACTAGTGTAACTTTACTTAAATTATAAGCTCTTTAGTGTCATAGTGTAGTCCCACTGTGTAGTGACAGTGGGCCTGTAAAATAGTAGGACTGTAATTTTCCCCTGGGCTACAAGTTAATTGCCTTCCCGAATGGGTTCGTACCCCTCTAAACTGTAAGGTCTGTGATTCCTTTGTTCTATATTTCATTTGTACTGTTTTATGTGTCTCTGTGTCTATTCCCTATTGTGCAGTGCTGCAGAGTTGAAGCTGTATAAATAAAAGATGTGAATAATAATTCTTGAGAAGCAGAGGGATGCACAGCACATTATAAAACAGGGCATTGAACAGCCCTCTGGTCTACACAGAGTTAAAGGGGCAATAGATAGTTTCATTCTATTGATGTAGACTTCATTTAACTATTTTGTTAAGAAATCTTTATTTAACTCCATTAGGTACTAGAGACATCATCACTGCATTGCAAGAGCTCTGTATACAGTTATCCTTGTCTGGCACTGCCTGCTAAAAGTCATCAACATTTTTATTTAACCCTTTGAGTGTCAGAGCAATGCGTTCCGTACCCCTCTGGCACTGAAAGGGTTAATTTTTGTTCAACATGTTTGGGTGCAAAGATGTATTGTTTTTCTACATTTATGTATGAGTATATAAAAGCTTTACTTAACCCTTAGAGTACCTTAGGAGTATGCTGCTCAATGCATTTAGAAGCCCCCATCACTCAAACAGTTAACAGTTAAAAGTATAGTAATGCTTAATTATTACTAATCCCTATATTAAAGTCATATTAAAAATAAATGTATTGCCCCAGTGTCATCTCTCAAACCTTTATGGTTTGAGAGATAATTGCTCCTAATGTTGCCCCCTCCCTCCCCCTTCCCCGTAGTCAGCGTTCTAGCTGACTGAAGGGAAATCTGGTCTTACGATAATCAGGCGGCTCTGCAGCACAGCTGCGATCACGTTAATAAAAAAAAAATCTTTCACTGAAACGGTCTTCTACGTGTGCTTGCAAACCAAGTACAAACCAAGCACAAACCAATCACAAACCAAGCACAAACCAAACACAAACTAATCACAAACCAAGCACAAACCAAGCACAAACCAAGCACAAACCAATCACAAACTAATCACAAACTAATCACAAACCAAACACAAACCAATCACAATCCAAACCAAACACAAACCAAACACAAACCAATCACAAACCAAACCAAACACAAACCAATCACAAACCAAACACAAACCAAACACAAACTAATCACAAACTAATCACAAACTAATCACAAACCAAACACAAACCAATCACAAACCAATCACAAACCAAGCACAAACCAATCACAAACCAAGTACAAACCAATCACAAACCAATCACAAACCAAACACAAACCAAACACAAACCAATCACAAACCAAGCACAAACCAAGCACAAACCAATCACAAACCGAACAAAACTGAGCACAAACCAAGCACAAACCAATCAAAAACCAAGCACAAACCAAGCACAAACCAATCAAAAACCAAGCACAAACCAATCACAAATCAAGCACACGTAGAAGACCATTTCAGTGAAAGTTTTCTTTTTTTTAAAGCGATCTTGGCTGTGCTGTAGAGCTGCCTGACGGTTGTAGGACAGGCTTCCCTGCAGACAGCTAGAACGCTGACTACGGGGAAGGGGGAGGGAGGGGGAACTTTAGGAGCGATTATCTCTCAAACCATAAATGCTTTTTTTTATTTTAATATGACTTTAATATAGGGGTTAGTAATAATTAAGTATTACTATCCCTTTAACACATTGCAGCACATTGTGATGGATACCCTTCTGACTTTCAAATGGTTAAACCATTAGCTCCCAGTATCATGACACATAAATGGGTCGCAGCTCCAAGCTTAATATGTCACTCCTTTTCAAATATCTTTATTGAGTTATATTGTTTTTTTTTCCGACATGGGTCACGTAATTCTTCATTATGTGGCTATACAGTACTGTGCAAAAGTTTTAGGCAGGTGTGAAAAAATGCTGTAATGTAAGAATGCTTTCAAAAATAGACATGTTAATAGTTTATTTTGTTATCAATTAACAAAATGATAGCAAGTGAACAGAAGAAAAATCTAAATCAAATCAATATTTGGTGTGACCACCCTTTGCCTTCAAAACAGCATTAGCTCCTCTAGGAATACTTGCACAAAGTCAGGGATTTTTTAGGCATATAGTCACGTGTATGATTAATGGTCATCAATTTAATATGTAGGTTGAAGCACAATCATTAACTGAAACAGAAACAGTAATTTATTTATTTGCTTTTACACTGTCTTCTTCCCAACAAGGGTGTGGATAATTGACTAAAAAGGCACATTTCTAGAGTTATGGGAATGATTCTCCAAGTAACTCATTCAGTGTTCGTCTTAGGTCTAATCTTATACTCCCATTCCATGATCTTGAAATAAAAAACATAACATCGCCCCATGCAAAACATAACTGTTTCTGATAATTAAGAGAATGGAAGACTTGACATATGAGGAACGACTAGACAAACTTGGTTTATTTACTCTAGAGAAAAGACGACTAAGAGGAGACCTTATCACACTGTACAAGTATATAAGAGGTCAATACAAGGATCTCTGTGGTGAGCTATTTATTACAAGGCCTGATCAGGTGACCAGGAGACACCCCTTGAGATTAAAGGAAAGGAGGTTTAAACTTCAGCAGAGTAAGGGTTTTTTTACAGTAAGGTCTGTTAAATTGTGGAATCCATTGCCCAAGGAGGTGGCAGATTCAATGGATACTTTTAAGAGAACATTAGATACATTTCGTTCAAAAGGAAACATACAGGGTTATATCAGTAGCCAGATCAGGAAGGTCTGATAAAGACTAACTTAATTGGTAGCATGAAATCTATAAAATTCCCAGTTACTGGGGTATGAGGAGAAGGTTGAACTTGATGAACTTGTGTCATTATTCAACCTAATTTACTGTGTTACTATGATACAGATCTTTTTGATACAAAAGTATGTATCTTTTCTCCACCAAGAGACTGATTCACTCTCTCACCATATCATGAGAATGACTCATCTACTGCAAACCCCAATAACTGTCCTTCTATAGAGACTGTCTAGTCAATCTATATAATTCTCATGTCTCTGAGTTGAGGCAAAGGTTTATCCTCATGGACTTGTGTCTTATTTCAACCTAATTTACTATGTTACAATGTTATCTTGAATGTTGCTGACAGGACACACGCCTCATTAGGTGCACCACTCATAACCTTCTAATCAAATATAAGAAAACTAATATTAACCTACAAAGCCATTCTTAGTTCTGCACCCCATCATTTGTCTTGCTTTGTATCAAGCTGGGAATTCATGTGAAACATGTCATTTCACAAGGCATAGAAGATTTCTTGTGAAACAGATGTTAGTTTTTGTTTGTTGTATTCAGATTGCTGGAAAAGTGATCACGTATGTCTAGCGAGGGGGACCAGGTTCACTTAGTTTCAGGTGTCAATCAAACATTTTTTTGCCTGGGTCACTAGGGTGACCACATTTCCATTCTGCCATTCCGAGACATGTCGGTCACCCTAGTCCCACGGCTGAGTCTTAGGCTGACATAGTAAGAGTTCCCAGTGGGAGGGAACGCTTACTCTGTATCAGCCTCAGAAAGATGGTCAGCGCCGGCGGGAACCTCAGCCGCGGGTCTCACTTGTAGCACCAGCATACCTGCTCCACTGCAGCTGTCTCGCACGTACCAGTCCAGCCAGCCAATAAAATGTATTTGCTATATGGTCTTCACTGGCTGGCTCAGCCAGCCAGTGAGGACCATATAGCAAATACATTTCACTGGCTGGCTGGACTGGTGCGTGTTGCTCAATTCCGGGACTCTTTGTTGTCCTGGTGGGGGGTGGTTGGCCTGGGACGCTGGGCACAGACCCCCAATAAGGGACAGTCCCGGGCATTCCAGGACGTGTGGTTACCCTATGGGTGACTCGTCTGAAAAAGGTAGGAGAATTTTTTTTTGTGGGGTAGTAAGGACTTTATGAAGGACTTCTCTCTTATTCTGCTTCTCTCTCTCTCTCTCTCTCTCCACATGTCTCCTTCAATCACTCTGTATTATCATGGGTAATTGTTGATTATGATTACTCTGGCATTGGGATCAATAAAACTGAGTTTTGGGTATATAATGTTAAATGACAATTCACTTCTCCAAATTTCTTATTTTAAAATGGTCCCATAAGATGCATGTCTTTAGAGAAGTCCATTATCTTCTCCCTATCCAAGTTTCTCTCCCAATTTTACTTGATAAACTTCTTTCTTTTAATTGTCTAAACCCTTCCAGAACCGCAGTATTTAGTTCCACTAGTTCCTCTAGTAAATCCCTTGTAAGTAGGACTAGTCTGTATCCGTATTTCATAATGTTTTTACTTATTACTCCCCTTTTTGAACAGCGGTGGAGAATACAGGATAATAATATATTTTATGTACGTTTCTTTCACAATTGTAATTGCTTAAAAATACAAGTATCGATATTCATGCCTATGTTAGCATTTTTCTGTTCATTTATCCTCATCTAGATTATAACTCTACATTTCTTTAACATTCTGGATTTAGATCAAAGAGCATTTGTAACAATTTGTATCTGACAGAAGAAGAGAGTAAGATTTGTATGATTTCTTGGGGTTAGCTTTTTGAACTCAGTTTTATCAATTTTTCTTTTGTATGTGTTAATTGCTCATTGAACATTGCTACTTAATGTATCAAGTATAATTCAGCATTTTTATTGCCAAGTACATCCCAGAGAATAGGAAAGAACTTGCAGGATTTCAGATACAGTTGTGGAGAAGACAGCATGACCTTATCTGTGATCAAGGTCAGTGAAACATAGTGACATTGGACTTGTCCATTTGTAGACTACAACAGAACCCCAATGCAAAACACACAGCATACAGATGTACCTGATTTATTTTGGTCACTTTTAAAAAGTAGCTTACAAAACAGCATGCTCTTACATGGTGCATTAAGCATGTCGCCATGATGAACAGGGCAACATAAGAATCTCGTCTTGCATGAAAGCGAGAGATTCTCATGTCATGTTATTAAGCTGCGCTTCTGCATTGTTCCTCTCTAACTGTGCTTTCTTTTGTGCCCTCCTCTGCTTGTTGAGCAGCTTCTTCAGCTCTTTGTCAGACATGTTGGCTGTGTCTGTCTCATGCTCCTTAATTCCATCTGTTAAAGGATTATCATGAAGCTTCAGGTAAATTTCTATAGCGATCCGAGCAGCTTTGAAGTACTGAACCCACAGCAAAGTGGTTGGTGGCTCCTCAATAATATTAAATTAACTACTAGATCTCCAACAATCTCAACCTTCTCTTTGTCACTGTACAATGATCTCAACATGTTAAAGGGATAGTAATGTTTCACAAAAACAGCAGCTCCAATTAATCTTAATAGTATTTGGGCCATGGAGAGTGTTATATCAATAATGTCAGAGTTGTACTACAAGAGTAATTGAATGATAACATTTCCCCTCCTGCCCCTTTTACCTAGTGTAAGCCATCTCTTCTCAGATGTGGAATATGGTTGTAAGACCAGACAGATAACAGCAAGGGACAATCTTCTTCCTGTGAGAACAATGAAAGCCCTGCCCCACCTTGACAAGTTTTTCAGGTTTTTCCCTTATCTTAATTGAAGATTGTCCCTCTCTGCAGTCTACCTGGGCACCTCCCTTCTGATCTGGCTGAGCAGTGTTACATCAGTAAAAGGGGTGGGAGGGGGATACTTTATCATTCAATTACTCTTGTACTACAACTCTGACAGAATTGAAATAACACTCTCCAAAGTCCAAATACTACGATGATTAATTAGAGCTGCTTTTATTATGAAATGTTACTATCCCTTTAAAAACAAGAAGGATTCCTTTGCTACAGTTTATCCTCAAATATCTGTCCAGGCACTCCTTAAATTTTTCACCAGTTAAAAAGTTTAAAGACAGCCTTCTTGGCATTTGTACCCTTGGGTATGTAATCCAGCTATCTTCATAGATTTTTAATCCCTCTTACATACTTCCTGGTTTAAAGGGATAGTAATACTTCGTTTTAACTTTATTTTATTTTGTAGGCATTAAAAAAACATGAAGAATGATATAAGTCTTATCTCTCAAACCTTTATGGTTTATGAGATATTCACAAGCAAAGTTTTCCCCTCCCGTCCCTTTTACCTAGTGTAAGCCATCTCTTCTCAGATGTGGAATCCAGTCCATAGACCAGACAGATAACAGAAGGGGACAATCTTCTTCCTATGAGAACAATGAAAACCCTTCCCCCCTTGACAAGTTTTTCAGCTTTTTCCCTTATCTTAATTGAAGATTGTCCCTCTCTGCAGTCTACCTGGGCACCTCCCTTCTGATCTGGTTGAACGGGGGGGGGGGGTACTTTGTTTGTGAATATCTCTTAAACCATAAAGGTTTGAGAGATAAGACTTATATCATTCTTCATGTTTTTTAATGCCTACAAAATAAAATAAAGTTAAAACGAAGTATTACTATCCCTTTAAGGGCAAGCTTATGTTCCCGCATAAGATCCTTTTGAACCCTTTTAGTGCTGCGTGACAGACTTTCACTGATGTGTTGGAATAATTTTGTGATGGCAGTTTAGGAGTTTGATTGAAGAGCCTTTTAAGGATGAGACATGAGAATCTCGCACTTTGAAGCAGGGTGGGATTCTCATGTCTCTCTTTTCATCACTGTTTTGTATGCGACTTTTTAAAAGGATACCATTTATTAAGGCATTCTGTTACCATTGTGCATTGCTTTGTATGGAGATGACTATAGCAGCCAAGGGTTAGGCCTTATCAATAAATATCATTCATCAAGTTTAGGATGCCCCTAAAAAACCTTTGACCCTATCCTTTGAGTGCCAAAGGTGAATCCAGTGCTTTTGATGGGGTTAATGGCATTTCAGATGTAATTCCAATGCTTTTGACAGGGTTAATGACCTTTCACAAATAAAGCACTCCTTATTATAAATGCAGATTAGACAAAAATACTATTAACCTTTTTAATTTGAAAAATAAGCACAGGAGCAAGAGGCAGAAGGTCTACCTGATTATAGAAAAAGCCGTGCAATGACATGCTGGATAGTTTACACTGGCCTCTCTCTGTGTTTATTGTGGGTAAAACTGTACGTTATTGTGTTGCACTGAGTTGAGATGCAAGTCCTGAGGAGCAATGTCACTGGGACACACTGGGGGAGATTCACTAAGGTGTGATAAAGAGGGGATGAGGTGGAGGTGTCTTCTCCAGTGATATCACTCCAGTTCCTATGTTATTCTATGGAGCCCATGCACTAAGATATCCAAACCTTAAGAAATCTTAGTGAATAGGATCTATACAATAACATAGGAATTGGAGGAGTGATATCACTGGAGAAGCAATCTCCACCTCATAACCTCTTTATCACGCTTCTCCAGTGATATCACTTCTCCAGTTCCTAGGTTATTCTATAGAGCCAATGCACTAAGATTTCTTCAACTTTGGAGATCTTAGTACATAGGCTCCATATAATAACATAGGAATTGGAGAAGTGATATCACTGGAAAAGTCATCTCCGCATTATTACTTCTTTACAACTGCTCTCCATCTGTCACTCACCTACAGCTCATCTCCATCTGTCACTCATCTACAGCTCATCTACATCTATCTCTCACTTACAGCTCATCTCCATTGTCACTCACCTACAGCTCATCTCCGCTGTCACTCACCTACAGCTCATCTCCATCTGTCACTCACCTACAGCTCATCTCCATTGTCACTCACCTACAGCTCATCTCCGCTGTCACTCACCTACAGCTCATCTCCATCTGTCACTCACCTACAGCTCATCTCCATTGTCACTCACCTACAGCTCATCTCCGCTGTCACTCACCTACAGCTCATCTCCATCTGTCACTCACCTACAGCTCATCTCCATCTGTCACTCACCTACAGCTCATCTCCATCTGTCACTCACCTACAGCTCATCTCCACTGTCACTCATCTACAGCTCATCTCCACTGTCACTCACCTACAGCTCATCTCCATCTGTCACTCACCTACAGCGCATCTCCGCTGTCACTCACCTACAGCTCATCTCCATCTGTCACTCACCTACAGCTCATCTCCACTGTCACTCACCTACAGCGCATCTCCGCTGTCACTCACCTACAGCTCATCTCCACTGTCACTCACCTACAGCTCATCTCCACTGTCACTCACCTACAGCTCATCTCCACTGTCACTCACCTACAGAGCATCTCCATCTGTCACTCACCTACAGCTCATCTCCACTGTCTCTCACCTACAGCTCATCTCCACTGTCACTTACCTACAGCTCATCTCCACTGTCACTCACCTACAGCTCATCTACATTGTCACTTACCTACAGCTCATCTCCACTGTCACTTACCTACAGCTCATCTCCACTGTCACTCACCTACAGCTCATCTACATTGTCACTTACCTACAGCTCATCTACATTGTCACTCACCTACAGCTCATCTACATTGTCACTTACCTACAGCTCATCTACATTGTCACTTACCTACAGCTCATCTACATCTGTCACTCACCTACAGCTCATCTCCATCTGTCACTCACCTTCAACTCATCTCCACTGTCACTAACCTACAGCTCATCTCCATTGTCACTTACCTACAGCTCATCTCCATCTGTCACTCACCTACAGCTCATCTCCACTGTCACTTACCTACAGCTCATCTCCATCTGTCACTCACCTACAGCTCATCTACATCTGTCACTCATCTACAGCTCATCTCCACTGTCACTTACCTACAGCTCATCTCCATTGTCACTTACCTTCAACTCATCTCCACTGTCACTCATCTACAGCTCATCTCCACTGTCACTTACCTACAGCTCATCTCCACTGTCACTCACCTACAGCTCATCTCCACTGTCACTTACCTACAGCTCATCTCCATTGTCACTCACCTACAGCTCATCTCCATCTGTCACTTACCTACAGCTCATCTCCATTGTCACTCACCTACAGCTCATCTACATCTGTCACTCACCTACAGCTCATCTCCACTGTCACTCACCTACACCTCATCTCCATCTGTCACTCACCTACAGCTCATCTCCATCTGTCACTCACCTACAGCTCATCTCCACTGTCACTCACCTACAGCTCATCTCCACTGTCACTCACCTACAGCTCATCTCCATCTGTCACTCACCTACAGCTCATCTCCATCTGTCACTCACCTACAGCTCATCTCCATCTGTCACTCACCTACAGCTCATCTCCACTGTCACTCACCTACAGCTCATCTCCATCTGTCACTCACCTACAGCTCATCTACATTGTCACTCACCTACAGCTCATCTCCATCTGTTACTCACCTACAGCTCATCTCCATCTGTCACTCACCTACAGCTCATCTCCATTGTCACTCACCTACAGCTCATCTCCATTGTCGCTCACATACAGCTCATCTCCATTGTCACTCACCTACAGCTCATCTCCACTGTCACTCACCTACAGCTCATCTCCACTGTCACTCACCTACAGCTCATCTCCACTGTCACTCACCTACAGCTCATCTCCATCTGTCACTCATCTACAGCTCATCTCCATCTGTCACTCACCTACAGCTCATCTCCATTGTCACTCACCTACAGTTCATCTCCATTGTCACTCACCTACAGCTCATCTCCACTGTCACTCACCTACAGCTCATCTCCATTGTCACTCACCTACAGCTCATCTCCACTGTCACTCACCTACAGCTCATCTCCACTGTCACTCACCTACAGCTCATCTCCACTGTCACTCACCTACAGCTCATCTCCATCTGTCACTCACCTACAGCTCATCTCCATTGTCACTCACCTACAGCTCATCTCCATCTGTCACTCACCTACAGCTCATCTCCACTGTCACTCACCTACAGCTCATCTCCACTGTCACTCACCTACAGCTCATCTCCACTGTCACTCACCTACAGCTCATCTCCACTGTCACTCACCTACAGCTCATCTCCATCTGTCACTCACCTACAGCTCATCTCCACTGTCACTCATCTACAGCTCATCTCCACTGTCACTAACCTACAGCTCATCTCCACTGTCACTCACCTACAGCTCATCTCCACTGTCACTCAGCTACAGCTCATCTCCGCTGTCACTCACCTACAGCTCATCTCCACTGTCACTAACATACAGCTCATCTCCATCTGTCACTCACCTACAGCTCATCTCCATCTGTCACTCACCTACAGCTCATCTCCATCTGTCACTCACCTACAGCTCATCTTCATTGTCACTCACCTACAGCTCATCTCCATTTTCGCTCACCTATAGCTCATCTCCGCTGTCACTAACCTACAGTGCATCTCCATCTGTCACTCACCTACAGTGCATCTCCATCTGTCACTCACCTACAGCTCATCTCCATCTGTCACTCACCTACAGCTCATCTCCACTGTCACTCACCTACAGCTCATCTCCATTGTCACTCACCTACAGCTCATCTCCATCTGTCACTCACCTACAGCTCATCTCCATCTGTCACTCACCTACAGCTCATCTCCACTGTCACTCACCTACAGCTCATCTCCATCTGTCACTCACCTACAGCTCATCTCCATCTGTCACTCACCTACAGCTCATCTCCATCTGTCACTCACCTACAGCTCATCTCCACTGTCACTCACCTACAGCTCATCTCCGCTGTCACTCACCTACAGCTCATCTCCATTGTCACTCACATACAGCTCATCTCCATCTGTCACTCACCTACAGCTCATCTCCATCTGTCACTCACCTACAGCTCATCTCCATTGTCTCTCACCTACAGCTCATCTCCGCTGTCACTCACCTACAGCTCATCTCCATTGTCACTCACATACAGCTCATCTCCATCTGTCACACACCTACTCTCCATCTGTCACTCACCTACAGCTCATCTCCATCTGTCACTCACCTACAGCTCATCTCCATCTGTCACTCACCTACAGCTCATCTCCACTGTCACTCACCTACAGCTCATCTCCATTGTCTCTCACCTACAGCTCATCTCCGCTGTCACTCACCTACAGCTCATCTCCATCTGTCACACACCTACAGCTCATCTCCATCTGTCACTCACCTACAGCTCATCTCCATCTGTCACTCACCTACAGCTCATCTCCACTGTCACTCACCTACAGCTCATCTCCACTGTCACTCACCTACAGCTCATCTCCATTGTCTCTCACCTACAGCTCATCTACATTGTCACTCACCTACACCTCATCTCCACTGTCACTCACCTACACCTCATCTCCATTGTCACTCACCTATAGCTCATCTCCATTGTCACTAACCTACAGCTCATCTCCACTGTCACTCACCTACAGCTCATCTCCATTGTCTCTCACCTACAGCTCATCTACATTGTCACTCACCTACACCTCATCTCCACTGTCACTCACCTACACCTCATCTCCATTGTCACTCACCTATAGCTCATCTCCATTGTCACTAACCTACAGCTCATCTCCATCTGTCACTCATCTACAGCTCATCTCCATCTGTTACTCACCTACAGCTCATCTCCATTGTCACTCACCTACAGCTCATCTCCATCTGTCACTCACCTACAGCTCATCTCCATTGTCACTCACCTACAGCTCATCTCCATTGTCACTCACCTACAGCTCATCTCCATCTGTCACTCACCTACAGCTCATCTCCACTGTCACTCACCTACAGCTCATCTCCATTGTCACTCACCTACAGCTCATCTCCATTGTCACTCACCTACAGCTCATCTACACTGTCACTCACCTACAGCTCATCTCCATTGTCACTCACCTACAGCTCATCTACACTGTCACTCACCTACAGCTCATTTCCACTGTCACTCACCTACAGTTCATCTCCACTGTCACTCACCTACAGCTCATCTCCATCTGTCACTCACCTACAGCTCATCTCCACCTGTCACTCACCTACAGCTCATCTCCATCTGTCACTCACCTACAGCTCATCTCCCTCTGCCACTCACCTACAGCTCATCTCCATTGTCGCTCACATACAGCTCATCTCCATTGTCGCTCACATACAGCTCATCTCCATTGTCGCTCACTCTGTTTTATGTTATGGTAATGTATTCTTTTTGGATCTGAAGATTGAACTGTAATGGTCCATGCATGATTTCCTATCATAGAAATAATTAGTTCTGTATGATGTAGAAGGTGGGTACATTTCACATATCATTTTGACTATGGTTGTCAAAGATATTTCACTTGCCTGAACTTTAGATAAGTAATTTTAGGAAATGACAGTGAATTATTGCAACTGTTCTGCCATTTATCGTGGGATTTTGGGATATGTATAATTGAATGTGACATTTTTACCTTTGCTGTTTTTTCTTTTAGCACTGTCAGAAGAAGCAATTCGTGTGGGTTGGCATAGTCATTTGCCTGCCTGCCTCTGGCTGTCTTGGGTTGAGAAATACAACTCCTTGGGGGAGATTCACTAAGTGGTGATAAAGTGGTGATGACTTCTTCAACTCTTAGGTTATTTTATGGAGCCCATGCACTAATATTTCTTCAACTTTGGAGATCTTAGTGCATAGACTCCATAGAATAACATAGGAATTGGGGAAGTGATATCACTGGAGAAGTTATCACCACTTTATCACTTCTTTATCACCTCTTTATCACCTCTTTATCACCGCTTAGGGAATCTCCCTCTTTGAGTGTCAAATGAATTTCCAAAGTTTTGCATTCTGACTCTCTTTGTCCCAATAGTAAAACGCCATTGTGTGTGTGTTTATGTATGTATGTATGTGTGTGTGTGTGTATGTGTGTGTGTGTGTTTATGTATGTATGTATGTGTGTGTGTGTGTATGTGTGTGTGTATGTGTGTATGTATGTGTGTGTGTGTGTATGTATGTGTGTATGTATGCATGTGTGTGTATGTGTGTGTGTATATGTATGTGTGTGTGTATGTATGTGTGTGTATGTATGTGTGTGTATGCGGGTGTGTGTATGTGGGTGTGTGTATGTGGGTGTGTGTATGTATGTATGTGTGTATGTATGTATGTATGTGTGTGTGTGTGTGTGTGTTTATGTATGTGTGTGTGCATGTGTGTGTTTATGTGTGTGTGTTTGTGTGTGTGTGTGTGTGAGTGTTTATGTGTGTTTATGTATGTGTGTATGTATGTGTGTATGTATGTGTGTATGTATGTGTGTGTGTGTGTGTGTGTGTGTGTGTGTGTGTATGTATGTGTGTATGTATGCATGTGTGTGTGTGTGTGTGTGTATATGTATGTATGTGTGTGCATGTATGTGTGTGTGTGTGTGTGTGTATGTATGTATGTGTGTATGTGTGTGTGTGTGTGTGTGTGTGTTTATGTATGTGTGTGTGTGTGTGTGTATGTATGTATGTGTGTATGTGTGTGTGTGTGTGTGTGTGTGTGTATGTATGTGTGTGTGTGTGTTTATGTGTGTGTGTGTGTATGTTTATGTGTGTGTGTTTGTGTGTGTATGTTTATGTGTGTGTGTTTGTGTGTGTGTGTTTATGTGTGTTTATGTATGTGTGTGTGTGTGTGTGTGTGTGTGTGTATGTATGTATGTGTGTGTGTATGTATGTGTGTGTGTGTGTATGTGTGTGTATATGTGTGTGTGTGTGTATGAATTGGCCAGCGTATAATCAGGTTAGTGCATACTGGCACACTCTGCCATCATGTAGATCATCACGCCTGAAACACTAGCATGCACAGGGAATCAGAGTAAAGTTGCACCAATGTCCACTGTGTCTTGTTAGTATATAACAAACAAGAAGAGGACAATAATGCCAGGAAATGCCCATTAAAGGGTTAGTAATGCCTAAAATAAAGTTGATGCTATATGTTAGATTTTACAAAAATAATGTATTTGGAGAAAGTCCTCACTCTCAAACCGCTATGATTTCAGAGATATCCTTCATTAAAGTTCCCCTCCCTCCTCTTCTCCTGATGTTGGCTGTAAAGCTGACAGAAGGAGATCCATGACAGCCAACACGAGGAGGCTCTACAGCAGAGCCGCAATCACGTTATTTAAAAAGAAATACTTCTTTGGAACCAGGGATTATAATTTTAAGTCCTTTGCTACTATCCAGACCTGAAAAGTTACTCGCCACTGCAAGATATAACATACCCACCAGGGCTGAATTTCTACTCGCCATTGGCTAGTGGTGAGTGGAAATTTTGAGCCCTGTTTGGAACGGTCTATAAAGTGTGCCTGGTTTGCAAGCACACTTTTTTGACCGTTCCAAAGAAGGATTTCTTTTTAAATCACGCTATTGAGGCTCTGCTGAAGAGCCTCCTCGTATTGGCCGACATGGATAGGAAGTGGAACTTTAGTGGAGGATATCTCTCAAACCATAACGGTCTGAGAGATAGGGCATTTTCCAAATACGTTATTGTAAAATCTAACATATAGAATCAACTTTATTTTGGGCATTACTAACCCTTTAACTTCCACTCTATCCTTCTGTTGAAGCAAGTTGATTTTTGGGGAGACTTTTGGTGCAAGTAGCTTAGTAAATTGAAGTAAAGCAGGTGTAGGACCAAGACATCAGTGCCAGTGCATATCACAATGTAGAACTGTATTATTACATAGCATCCTATTTTTTTTTATTCCCTTGGGTGCTAGCAATGCGTTGTGTATACCTCTGGTGCTCAAAGGGTTAAAGGAACAGTAACACCAAAAAAGGAAATAGATTACTATCACTTAAAATACCATGCACTCACACCCCGTATATGTAAAAATACATTATTCATATGTTACATTCCTAAATTATAATCGTACACTTTTTAAAACTTGCAGTATATTCAGTTCAGAAATTGTTTATTTAATGTTGTTTGCGCTGTTTGTATTGAGAGATAAGAGCTAAAATCAGATGACTACGATTACTGTCCATCTCTCTTGTATTCAGAAAGGCTGTTATCTTACCTCAGCCCATTTACACACAGTCCTGGAAAATTAAGGGGATACACAAAGTTCATGGGATTTACATGTATGCAACCCCACATCAATTTTAGCTATTGCTGATCACAGTAACATAGTAAATTAGGTTGAAAAAAGACACAAGTCCATCAAGATCAACCTTCGGCTCATACCCCAGTAACTGAGAATTTTATAGCTTTCCTGCTACCAATTAAATTAGTCTTTATCAGACCTTCCTGATCTGCCTACTGATACAGTATAACTCTGTATGTTCCCTTTGGAAAGAAATGTATCTAATCTTCTCTTAAATGTATCCATTGTATCTGCCATAACCACCTCCTTGGGCAAGGAATTCCACAAATTAACAGACCTTACTGTAAAAAAACCCCTTTCTCTGCTGAAGTCTAAACCTCCTTTCCTCTAATCTCAAGGGGTGTCCCCTGGTTACCTGATCAGGCCTTGGAATAAATAGCTCACCGCAGAGATCCTTGTATTGACCTCTCATATACTTGTACAATGTGATAAGGTCTCCTCTTAATCGTCTTTTCTCTAGAGTAAATAAACCAAGTTTGTCTAGTCGTTCCTCATATGTCAAGTCCTCCATTCCCTTAATTAATTTTGTTGCTCTCCGCTGTACCCTCTCTAGTTCTAGTATATCCTTTTTCAGAACCGGTGCCCAAAATTGCACTGCATACTCAAGGTGAGGTCTTACCAATGATTTGCATAATGGCAAAATTATGTTATCCACTCTT